>WNWK01013426.1:0-55383 GCA_009830355.1 Cherax destructor
AAGCATCACGGAAAATCGCAGGCAACAAAACATTCGAGTTATCCGGGTACACTGCCCCCTTCAATACTTCAACACAACACACATGGTGTTGAACCCCCTTTCCACTAGCCGCCATATTGCTGAAAATAAAGTAACTCTCTCGTTGGCCACCAGGAGTCAGCAACAAGAGAAACCACTCAGCGCGAGGGCCAGGCGGCGAATGAAATCTTGTGTGATTGGAGTTTGTAATATACTCAGTCCTAGCTATTTTTTTCTCCATTTTTTCCATAACGTAGTTGGAATTTCCCTTTTCATTGAACATCATATTGTTCTCTGTTGCCCATTGGAAAACTTGGTTTATATCTTCTTGGAGATTTGCCGTGTTCTCAATGGATGACACACTATGCAGACCCTAGTATCATCTGCAAAGGATGATACAGTGCTATGGTTCACAGCTCTGTCTATGTCTGATATAAAAAATGAGGAACAGGATAGGTGCGAGTACTGTGCCTTGTGGAACAGGGGCTTTTTTACTATGGCAGCACCCGATTTAACTCTGTTTCCACTACTCTTTGTGTTCGATTGGTTAGGAAGTTGAAGATCCATCTGCCTACTTTGCCAGTTATCCCTTTAGCACGCATTTTTGTGCTATTACACCATGATCGCACTTGTTAAAGGCTTTTGAAAAATTTTCTGTGTATACTACATCTGCTTTCCCTTGTTTTCCAGAGCATCTAAGACCATATCATAGTGGTCTAGCAGTTGCGAGAGGCAGGAGCGACCTGCTCTGAAACCATGTATGTATATATATATATATATATATATATATATATGCATAAAAAAAAGATCACAGTAAACAGGTGATATCATATAGTTCCTTGATAATGTGAGTAGTCACGAAAGGCTTGGAATTCCTCTATTTTTTCATAGTGGATGTCTTGCATATATATATATATATATATATATATATATATATATATATATATATATATATATATATATATATATATTTTCATTATAATCAGTGACAAACACGTAACAATATGTACTAGACATGTATCTCTCACCCCTTTTTACACCTGTTGCCATGTTCACCTAGCAGCAAATACAGGTACCTGGGTGTTAAACAAGCACAGTGTCTACCTCCCAGGCTCGAAAAACCCTATGTCTAGCCCTTATACAATATCATATGGACTACGCTTGCTCTTCATGGTACTCTGCCTTGACAAAAAAACTGAAAGATAAGCTGCAAATCACCCAGAACAAAATGATAAGATTCACCCCGGACCTGGGCCCAAGAGAGCATGTAGGCCAGGATGAATTACAAAAAATTTGGGTATGCTGAATATTGAAGACGGGAGTAAAACAACTTAAATTAAATTGCTCACAAACAGTGTCCAGAATATCTTGCTGCCAATTTTGTCAAGGCTGGGAACCAAAGCAGTCATAGTACTAGGGAGAGAGCACAACTTTGTAGTACCCAGTCAGTGGCCAGGCTTCAAACACCTTTTATTGTACAGCAATAAAGGAATGGAACAGACTGCCTGCACATGTCAAAGCGAGTCATAGCATGAGCCAGTTCAAAGAAGAGAACCAAAAGGTACCTAATGAATGTAGCGACAGAAAGGGAGGAGAATGATTTTTATTTTTAGCTAACACACATGTATATGTAAATAACTCTTTTTTACCTTATTCCTAGTATACATATATATTTTCTAATATAATAACATATATATATCCTACAATGTAAAATATTAAGGTATAAAAAGAACCCCAATGGAAATAAGTCACTCTGTCTGACTTTTTTTGGGTTATCTAGATTTTTTCTACACATATGCTGCTATGTATGATAATGTATGTAAATGTATTTGTGTATACCTGAATAAACTTACTTGCAGTCGACTGGTGTGGGTCGCATCCTGGGGGACAAGATTGAAGACCCCAATAATAATAATAATAATAACAATAATAATAATAATAATACTTTATTGAGACATGGTACAATGATACATGAGTAGCCAAAACATAGTTATTAATGAGATGTACATGCCAAAAGCCCCTAATATGCTGTGCATTGCGGGCATTCTTAGGACTTTTTTTTTTTTATTGAAACACAAGTATAACATATACAAAACTCTTAAATACAAAGAGAATATACAATAAAGCGATAACGTAAGGCAAAACCATCATCCCAAATACTGTGTACAAGACATACATTTTACAGTCAATATCATTACAACAACTCAACACAACCACACACTAACTAAAGAGCAGATATACAATGCGCTCTACACAAACCTACACCACTGAGCACACCCTTTCACACTATATACATTATGAGAACCCCATAGGGTCTCGAGACCAGCTCGGCCATATCACAAAAGTTACAAGTGATACACATCAATACTAAACCACACATCAAAACCCCAACAGGACAATGTAAATGCCCTTTTCCACACACTATGTTCATACAAACACGTACAACAATACATTGATACCCTTCCCTAAGCTAACCAACCTCGATCCCTCACGCTACACAATCACCACGAGCTCCAACCGCAGTCAATGCCTCACAATACCCCCCCACGGAGACAGCCGTCGGATACCCCTGACACTCACAAGGACCACAAGACCCCCATGGTGAAATCCCTGTAACCCACAGGAAAATCCCTCACCACCTTCCCCATAGAGTCCTATTTCGGCACTTCGTTCTATAAAATATGCTACCAGTGCCATCCAGTGGTTCACTAACCCCTTTATCCCTCATAGCCCATGAAATGAAAACAAAATCTGCCATTATACGCCACTGCCCTCTGAACCTCCACCCCACTCCTCCCACATCAAACTAAGTGCCCTCAACACTGACAATCCACCCCGCTACTGCAAGCCGTCCTGCGCCCCAACCATTCCCCTCCACAACACCCAAACGCTCACAAAAAATATACACTATGAAACGCAGTGTCATCCTCCCTGACTTGACATCCCATCTACCCTAAGACCTCTGTTACGTAAAACCACCCTGACGGTAAAATCCCATGAAGAAACCCGGAAAAATACCTCCCGCACACATGGACGAAGCCGCAATCTCCTTAACCTCCCAAATATCCTTCCAAGCATACAGAGGTACACCCCTTCCACCCCTGCCTCCCGAGGGCCCAGCACCGCCTTCTCAAGAGTCTGACCCTCATATGTGAAGGATCTCTAACAATAAGTAGGACCCGTAACATGTCCTCACATTCCTTAAATCCCTCCCTCCCCACCACCTCCTTATATCCTCATGCAGAAGGCCTATCCCTCCCCCATCCCCAACCACCCTCAGGTAACCCCGCTTCACATAAACACTCTTCAATCTGCATTCCAATGGAATCAACCTAGCCCTCCTGAGCGTAACGGGAGCGTAACCACCCCCTTCGTAACCAATCACAACCCGATCCCCAAATAAAACGAAAAACCCTATACAACAACTTCCTGAACGTCCCCCTGTGGGTACAATGCCGCCATGCCATATTTTTACTATATAGCAACACGTTAACCACTATTACCCGTTGTGCAGCGTGAGATGTGACAGCCTCAAACCATCTAATCTACCCAACACCCTCTATTATACACCCTCCCGGATCTTCACCCTCGCTTCCCTCGCATCTCTCATATACACCACACCTGATACCACCCGATCCACTCAGCGCCACCCTTCCCACAAGAACCCCGCCCACCATCCCCTCCAGTCCCGAATCTCATGAATTTCGACTTATCCTCATTTTTACATTCATACCCGTCGCTTCCCAAAAACCTCAATGACCCTGCCCACCACGCTCTAATCCCCCTTTCCACAAGAATCATCGTGTCATCCACGTAGCCCACTATACCAGGGATTCCCAACACCCAGATCCCCCTTTCCCTGCCCCGAACAGGCAGGCTACCACAGCCCTATAAAATGGGTCCTGCAGGCATGAACAACAATTGAGACAGTGGGCAACCCTGACGTAAAGCCCCGCTTCCCATCCTGACCGCTGCCCCACCCCTCCCATTCAACTGCACACGCATACTTGCTCCCCAGTACAAAGTACGTGCCCAGCTCACCATCTCCTTGCCAAACCCTGCCACCTCATGTGCTCCTGGCAGCTTCACGTTCCACACTATCATACGCTGCCCTCCAATCCAGTGCTAACACCCCCCCCTCCCTCCTTCTGCCTACTCTCAATAAACCCCCGAATAACCCCATGCCCCACGATACATAGACCTTCCCCGGCACCCATATTGACTCCCAACAACCTTATCTAAGACCCTTTTCAATCGATTGCCTAATATTTTTACTTAAATAACTTATAGTCCGCGCACATAAAGGGAAATAGTCCTATAGTCCCTCACCGTCGTCTGACTAGTCCCCTTTGGCACCATAACCACAACCAGCCGTAGACTGTGAATCCCCCAAGACATTCCCCTTCTTCATGACATTTAACAACTGCACTAAAAACCCCTTTAAAACCCCGATGCTGTATATAAAAATCACTCGGTAATCCATCTATCCCTGGCGCCTTACCCCTGCTCATACCCATCAAGGCCGTCCACACTTCATCCTCCACTATATCACCCTCAACCTCCTATCCCCCTCTCAAGTCCACATTGCACCCAACCACCCATATCCCGCCAAGCCTCCTCCTGGCCCCTCCGCTCCTCATGAGCGACCCGCCCACCACCCATCCACATACCGTCCCATGCCCTCTGTCGTAACCAACTCTTGCCCCACCCTATACCCTCCCAAGTATTCATGCACACACAACCTTACAATTTCTGTCGCTCGCTACATGCCTGCCCTCGCAGGACACATGCCAGCCGGCTTGTCACCCCATACCACCTCCTCTAACCCACCATATATGCAGCATCAAACCTTTCATTTTGCAAAACCCGAATTTTGTCTTTCAACCCCTCTATTTCCGCAACAGGGTAACCCGCCTCCCACATCCTCTCCATAGCAATCCCATAACTGTCCCTCAAATACCTAATAAGTCCATACGCAAACTGATTATCCTCCCTCCCCCGTCTAACATAGAAGTCCCTTATCTTGCCCTTAGCCATTGTCCCACCAGAGTAACAAATCCCCATCCACACGCACCTCGGACCACAACCACCTGTCCCACAAACCCCCAAACGTATCCCTCCCCATTCCCTCTTAGAAGCAACCGGACATTTAATTTCCAATAACTCCCGTGCTTATATGACTGACCCCTCCCACCCCAAGTCCACCAAAACCCCCTGTGTTCGAAAAAACCACATCCAACACACACCCTCCTCACTTCCGCTCTCTAATTTTATATAACCGATCCAGCCGAGCAGCATAACCTCTCCTCACAAGCGTGTGCTCCCGTCCCATGCAGCACCCCCACATCCACCAGCCCCACACCATGTAGATACCCCAGCAAAGCCAGACAATACCCCCGCCCCCCTTGGTTCCCGCGTCTCTACGACGTGTCCACTGGTTCAATCACACCTGCCCACCACCGCAATCGCAGGTAGCGATCGTAGGTGATAAACTAACATCCCTCACAAAATCAGTCTTACCCTACCATCCTTCCCGCGGTTATCTTAAATACACACAAAGGACACCCGATCCACTCCCCATGATCCATCCACACCCGTATGTCCGCCCCTCCCCACCCTCCTCACTGTGATGGACAACAAACGGGCTAGTCTCCCTAATTAATATCGCCACACCCCCTTTCAATCTCAAGGAGTGTGTGTAAGCGTAAACAGTGTATCCTTCAATCAGTAACTGACAACCATACTTGTGGTTATGTTCCTGTACAAAACCCACGTCTATACCATACCTCACCAAATACCCACCCAGAGAGCCATTCACGCTTCATCTTATCACACAAACCATTAATATTCACAGTAAAGCACTTGAAACCGACAGAGGGGTTTTCCTTTAGGCATGGCATTTCCGATCCCTTTCCCCAGTCCACCACGGTCACTCCCAGAGTCTCGGGAACCCCCTTTTAAAGGGTCCTGTCCGGACCTCCAACATCACCCTCGCTACATCCAGCCCACATCTTCACCGGACGTTGCCCCGGGGGACCCGTCCTATCAGACTGGGCGCTCCTTCGGGCCCAATTTTTCCCCATACCCACCCCCCTGGAGGCCATCGAAGTGCATCCCCGCTTCACGTAAAGCAGGCCCCTGGGGCCCAAGGCCCCTAGCCCCAAGAGGCCACCCACCTCAGCTTCCCTGTCCCCCACTGACTCCAAGGCAGCTGCGGGTTCGTCCACACACACCTGATTTGGGGGCCCAAGGTCCTGCAACACCATAGCAAACGCCCCTCTGCTCCCCTCTCACCCAGCCCCCGATACTCCTCCCACGGCTCCAGGCTCCTGGAGAATTCCGGTCCCCCCTGGTAGGTCGCATCCATCCTCCAAAGATTCGCCGTCCACCTCAGCACTCAACTTGCACCCGACATAGGGTTGTCCGACCCACCCCCCTCCGTACGATGCACCGAAGACTCTCGTTGATGCCCAAACACCCTTTTGGGCCCGTCCTTTTACCCCCTCACAGCCATATGGTAAAGGCCCCACACAACCTGCATGTACCCGTTCCCCCCATGGGAACCATGACTTGAGTCCTGAAGTCCTCCAACAGTATGTGGGAAAGGGGAGGGACAAGCTTTTTAAGTAAACGTTCCCTCCAGACCTTGAAACACCCCTTTCCGACCACCTGCCCACCGTCGCCGATGAACAGTTCCATATCCCCAAAAACTGTTCTCAAATCAGCCTCCGTCGCCTCAAATGGGCAATTACGGACCCAAACGTAGTACCTGGATCTTGAAGACACACCGTTACGCCGAATTCACACCCAAAGGTCTTCCTGAAACCTGGCGACAATCCTCTCATACACATCGGCAGTGCGAAGCAATGAAGAATCTTTTCACCCATTTATAGCCACACCACACAAATCGTCATTCTCCAATCCGGGGCCGTCGCGTACAATGGTAGTCAGTAGAACAGAAGCTTTCCCTGACACAGCCCCACGAATCATCTGGATACACACAGTGTTAACTCGGGGGCGACCCAACTGCGCCGTTGTAAAAAACAAAAATTTTATATATATATATGCATACAAAAGATCACAGTAAACAGGTGATATCCTTTTAGTTTTCCGATAATGTGAGTAGTCACAGCGCTTTGGGAAATTTCCCCTATTTTTTCATAGTGGATGTCTTGCAAAATATATATATATATATATATATATATATATATATATATATATATATATATATATATATATATATATATATATATATATATATATATATCATTTTAATCATGACAAACACGTAACATGTTCACCTGGGAGCAAATACAGGTACCTGGGTGTTAAACAAGCACAGTGTCTCCTACAGGGCTGCAAAAACCCCATGTCTAGCCCTTATACAATATCCTTTTGGACTTTGCTCTTCATGGTACCTGCCTTGACAAAAAAAAAACTGAAGATAAGCTGCAAATCACCCAGAACAAAATGATAAGGTCATCCTGGACCTGGGCCAAGAAATGTAGGCCAAGATGAATTTTTTTTTTTTTTTTTTTTTTTTATATTTTTATTTAAATTCATTATACACAAATATAACATTACAATAGTAAACTATGAAAATCCAAAAAACCAACAACAACTAACCAAAAAAAAGCCACATAGGAACAGTCTATGCACATGAAAGAGATTAAACATATCATAAAATACCAATTGTCTCCCTACAAACCCTCCCCACACTACATAAACCCCTGTTCATGATCAAGTGTTCAAAACAAAGTGCATACATATCCAGAATGGACACATTGAGCCATGTCCATCTTCAACAAACCTTTACCAATATCCTAGACATGCCATTACATATATTGTTTTTTTTCCCGAAACCAATGATAATCCAAAACATAATCTTTCTTGCAAATGCCTATACAAAACAACACGTATAATGATCAATAATGAATGACACATGTACATTCAATATGTACAAGTTATAAAAAATATGTACCCCCTTTCCTGATACCACTGTTCAGCATTGTGGTAATACATGAATTACAACTAATTACGTTAAACCCTACCGACACCCCAACAAATTATTTACACATGAAATGTAACAACGTCTACACACTTAGACGATTAATATGAACACTAAGAACCACTGAAATGCCCCCCACAAGAATAACATTTCATACAATACATAAATATCACAATAAACAACACACAAATATTAAATAACTTTCCCTCTTCAAGAAACACCAAATACATGAATGCCAAAAAAAAAAACAATCTTATTCAATCAACGTCATCACATTACATAAAATTTAAATTTAAAATCTACGCAACAAACCCATCATCCAAAAAACACCGACTCATGCATGATATCCCAGGTAACACCACGTAACTGTGTTTTCCATAACATTGAAATGACAACAGATGCGTATGCAACCACTATAGCACTGCATCGTCCCATTCCATAGGAACGCTGCTATACCATATTTAAACAACCTCCCCACACCAATTGAAATGCAAGTACTGGGCAAACCCCCACTCTCCCCTTACTGACCCCTTTACCCCATCCCTTCTTGCATACTTCCTCTGCTCCCCTCATGGGCCCCACCCAAATCAGGTGTTAGTAGTCCCCTGCCCCTATCGGCCCCCCCCCAAACCCCACACACCTCATTTCACCTTTCCCCAAAACACTCACCTCCGTCAACACACCACCCACCTATAGCCTGGATGTCCAGCCCCCTTGTTTGGACCCCCCCCAGATCCCCCCTACTCATGTTCCTGTACCCCTCCGCAAAAGGGCTCCCATCCCCACCATACACCACCCTATAGCCAGGATGAATTACAACAATTGGGTATGCTGAATTTGAAAAAGGGGAAAAAAACTTAAATTAAATTGCTCACAAACAGTGTCCAGAATATCTTGCTGCCAATTTTTTTAAGGCTGGGGAAACCCAAAACATCATAGTACTTTTTTTTTTTTTTTTTTATATTTTATTTTAAAACCTTTTGTACATAACCATCTGACTGCAAGAACAAAACCGTTCTGCATCATTCGACATAACATAGTACAGAACAGTTTATCACTTACAATAAGAAAAAACCTTATCGCCCAAAAGTAAAACAATACATAACATTGCCACAACATACACTAAAACATGTCAAAACAACAAAATAATTTAAAAGAAAACTAAGCATACCAAAGTTATCAAAACATACAATCATGACATATGCATCACATTATAAAATACCCTACCTACTTCTTCAGCTTATTTACAACCATCCTACCAAAATATATGAAAGGGAAAGGACCCTCCCACTTTCAAACACCACTGACAGTGACAGTGTTTCGTACAAAACTACTTCAACTCAAAATTTAAAAAAATTATGTCTCAAAAAAGACGAAAAATGGAAAACATTTTCAAATATTCGCGAATAAAACATAATAAATCACTTAACCCAACCTAGCTAAACATAGAAAAAAAACTAAACCTAAACAAAAATGATATCAATATTGCATCACATTTTCATAACTCATTAACATTAGGTGATAAAAATAAAGTATTCATAACTCATAGTACTATAAGCTTTAAGAAAAAACAATCCTAATCCATTAATATCCAAAAACATGATGCTATCACCTACACAACCCTACATATACTATAAGTACTATAGTGTCCTACACCTAAAAACACACTGTACAAAAATTTCAAAAGAGACAGATATCTCGTTACAAACATAGGAAAACACAGCATAGAGTGGCCATAAGGCACTACCAAAATTACCACAATACTCGAATAGAAAAACTAAACATAGAACAACAAATGATAACATGAAAACATCCTTGAAATGATACACGAACAAAAAAGTAATAACCGAAAATTTTCACAAAACTTCAGCAGAATCCTGCATCACCACTCACTTAAAGAATAATTAATACATCAAAAAGTACACCCCAAACAAAAGGTGGACATATCCATATATACATGAAAAACATACCAAAATATCATACCATATATTTTACTTAATATAACAAAATATAACAGAAAACTCCACCTGTATCCATTTACATTTTTCCAGCCAAACAATACAATAACAGCCTCATACCCTTGATAGGCACCTACATTTCACTGTAATGGACAAAATAACTCATCTTTACTATAACACTTTCATCTGCTTCACTGACCAAACTAAAAATTACGAAACTTCTGCACCTCACCACTGAAACGCAGCCACAAAGGAAAAAAACCTCTGCCCCGTCTACAGGGCACCTAAATACCCTAATAACCCTAAGCTCCACAGCTATCTACTAAAAATAAAAACTCCTAACCTGAAACTTTACGCTCCACTCACCTTCCTACCATTCCCCCCCCCAACCCACCCACTCTTTTACTCGCCCCCTCTCAAACTTAATAAACTTCCCACGGTCATATTCCTGTAAACTTCAGGAAACACGTGACCCACTTCCTACCATAAATCTCCCTATTCCTCACTTTTGTTCTTACAAACCCCGCCGCTAACGCCTTAATTAAAACAGCCCTTTCCACATCCCTCATCATCCAAGTCTTATAAATATAATCCAGCATTATATAGGTTATACCCCTACGTACGCCTTCCGGGAGATTACTCAGCTCCAAACTTAGGGCTTTTAAAACCGACACTTTTTCCCCCCCTACCCAACCTAATACCCTATCCATCCATACTCTGACTAAACCCAAACTTTCACAGAAATATGCATGAAATGCTGTCTCCCACTCCCACACTTAAGACATTCCCCATCCTTCACTAACCCCATCACATATAAAAGACTCCTCGACGCCAGATACCTTGCAAAAACCTGTAACCCACTTCTCTAACCCCGGTGCGACCCTAACTTTCCTCAACCATTCCCAAATGCTCTTCCACTCATACTTTGGATACATAGCTCCCTTGCACCACTACCTCCTTCCTCCCAAACACATCCAACCTACGAATTTTATACCTCGGGTTCCTTAGCCACTAACAAAAAACCGAAGGATACTCTCACATTCTATTAATTCTTTACCCCCACCACTTTCGCACCTCTCTCATCACTCCACCTATTTTCCTACCCCCTGTCCCTCCCATCATTAAAATTCCTGCTTCAAAAACACACTCCTCAATCTTCTCCTCAAAGGCACCAACCCCAAACCCCCCCACTTTACACGAGTTTCTACCACTGCCTTACTGAGCCAATGCCTTCCCCTCGCCCATACGAATTGCATAACACCCTTTCCAGCCTACAAATATCCTTCTCCAAAGGGGAAAACCCCGCCCTGAACCAAAAGTTTGCTATATAATAGAAATTAACCACTATCACTCTTTGTAAAAGAGTGATCCTCTGGCGCTCCAACCTCTCATCCGAGCCAAAGCACCGTTCACCACCTCCCCTGAATTCACCTCCCTAGCCCTCTCTAAATCGTTACTAAACACTATCCCACACACCTTCAATTGATTCACACACTTCCATCCATCCCGTTCCCCTAACGGGCCCCTACCCATCTTCCCACCTCCAACAATAATGATTTGCTTCTATTCACCCTCATACCCGTTAGTAAACCGAACCTACCAACCACCTCACTTATCCACCTCAAACCTCCTTCTGTATGTATTAAAAGAGTTGTATCATCTACATATCCAATAATATCTGTACATTTGGTCTCTGTCTTTCCCTGTGTCCCTTCACCACCCTCAACCAACCTAAAAAAGGGGTCCTGCAGAATAGCAAATAATATCTGTGATAGTGGGCAACCTTGCCTAATACCCTTCCTCATATTCACAGCCCACCCCAATTTACCATTCACCTGAATCCTAAAAACTGCCTCCTCATATAATTGCCACACCCATCCTACTACCTCCTCTCCAAATCCCATGCGCCTCATAATTTCCATTAAAACCCTCCTATTAACCCTATCATATGCAGTGGCCCAATCTATCCCCAGCACCCCCCCCTCCTGACAACTTTCTATAAACCCCTTGATTCTCCTATGTCCCCGTCATAGTACTAGGGGAGAGCACAACTTTGTAGTACCCAGTCAGTGGCCAGGCTTCAAACACCTTTTATTGTACAGCAATAAGGGAATGGAACAGACTGCCTGCACATGTCAGCGAGTCATAGCATGAGCCAGTTCAAGAAGAGAACCAAAAGGTACCTAATGAATGTAGCGACAGAAAGGGAGGAGAATGATTTTTATTTTTTAGCTAACACACATGTATATGTAAATAACTCTTTTACCTTATTCTAGTATACATATATCTTTTCTAATATAATAACACATATATATCCTACAATGTAAAAATATTAAGGTATAAAAAGGACCCCAATGGAAATAAGTCACTCTGTCTGACTTTTTTTGGGTTATCTAGATTTTCTACACATATGCTGCTATGTATGATAATGTATGTAAATGTATTTGTGTATACCTGAATAAACTTACTTACCAGTCGACTGGTGTGGGTCGCATCCTCATTCGTCGCTCAACCTTGGTGTCGAGCGGACGTGCGACTAGCCTGCCTCTACCGGCGCCTTGTGACATTGTTGTTTTCACAACATGGCGCAGTTGGGTCGTCCCGAGTTAACACTGTGTGTATCCAGATGATTCGTGGGCTGTGTCGGGCCAGAATGCTTCTGTTCTACTGACTACCATTGTACGCGACGTCTACGGATTGGAGAATGACGATTGTGTGGTGTGGCTATAAATGGTGCATATAGATTCTTCATTAAGCTTCGCACTGCCGATGTGTATGAGAGGATTGTCGCCAGGTTTCAGGAAGTACCTGTGGATGTGAATTCGGCGGTACGGTGTGTCTTCACGACGTATCCAGGTACTCACGTTTGGGTCAAGGTCCGTATTTGTCCATTTGAGGCGACAGAGGCTGATTTGAGAACAGTTTTTGAGAGATATGGAACTGTTCATACGGCGACGGGGGCAGGTGGTCGGAAGGGATGTTTCAAGGTCTGCTGGAGGGAACGTTTACGTTAAAATGACGTTACGCCATCCCATCCCTTCCTACATACTGTTGGAGGACTTCAGGACTCAAGTCATGGTTACCTGTGCGGGGCAACGCGTACATGCAGGTTGTGTGGGGCCTATGATCATATGGCTGTGCAGTGTGGTAAAAGGACGGGCCCAAAGGATGTTGGACATCAACGAGAGTCTTCGGTGCATCGTACGGAGGAGCGTGGGTCGGCCAACCCTATGTCGGGTGCAAGTTGGAGTGCTGAGGTGGACAGGTCGGAATCTTTGGAGGATGGATGTGCGACCTTACCAGGGACCGGAATCATCTGTCCAGGAGTCTGGAGCCGTGGGAGGAGTACGCGGCTGATGAGAGGGTAGCAGAGGAGGCGTTTGCTACGGTGTTGCAGGACCTTTGGGCACCCCAGGTCAGGTGTGTGTGGACGAACCTGCAGCTGCCTTGGAGTCAGCGGGGACAGGGAAGCTGAGGGGGTGGCCTCTCTGGGGCTAGTGCCTCAGCCGCAGGACAGCTGCTTCACGTGGAGGCGGAGGTGCACTTCGATGGCCTCCAGGAGGTGGGTATGGAGGAAGAAAGTGCGTCACGGAAGAGAGCGGCCCAGTCTGATACGGACGACGTGCTCACACCGGCGCAACGTCCGGGTAAGAAGATGTGGGCTGATGTAGCGAGGGTGATGTTGGAGGTCCCAAGGGACAGAGACTCTTGAAAGGTGGTTCGAGACTCTGGGAGTGACCGTGGTGGCACTCGGGGAAAGGGATTGGCAAGGCCAGTGCCTAAGGAAAACCCCTTGTCGGTTTCAAGTGCTTTACTGTGAATATTAATGGTTTGTGTGATAAGATGAAGCGTGAATGGTTTCGTGGGTATTTGGTGAGGTATGGTATAGACGTGGTTTTGTACAGGAACATAACCTCAAGTATGGTTGTCAGTTACTGATTGAAGGATACACTGTTTACGCTGCACACTCCTTGAGATTGAAAGGGGGTGTGGCGATAATTAGGAGACTAGCCCGTTTGTTGTCCATCACAGTGAGGAGGGAGGGAGGGGCGGGTCATACGGGTGGATGGATCATGGGGGAGGGATCGGGTGTCCTTTGTGTATTTATGTCCGAGCGGAAGGATGGTAGGGTAAAGACTGATTTTGTGAGGGATGTGTTAGTTTATCACCTACGATCGCACCTGCGATTGCGGTGTGGGTGGTGATTGAACTGTGTGACACGTCGTAGAGACGTGGAACCAAGGGGGCGGGGTATTGTTCGGTTTTGCTGGGGATCTGTTACATGGTGTGGGGTTGGTGGATGTGGGGGTGCTGCATGGGACGTGGAGCACACGTTTGTGAGGAGAGGTTATGCTGCTCGGCTGGATCGGTTATATGTGACTAGGAGAGCGGAAGTGAGGAGGGTGTGTGTTTTGGATGTGGTTTTTCGGACCACAGGGGGTTTTGGTGGATTTGGGGTGGGAGGTTGCCTCGCAGGTACGGGAGTTATTGGAAATTAAATGTCCGGTTGCTTCAAGAGGGCATGGGAGGGATACGTTTGGGGGTTTGTGGGACAGGTTGTGGTCGGAGGTGCGTGTGGATGGGGATTTGTTACTCTGGTGGGACAATGTGGCTAAGGGCAAGATAAGGGACTTCTATGTTAGACGGGGAGGGAGGATAATCAGTTTGCGATGGACTTATTAGGTATTTGGAGGGACAGTTAAGGGATTGTTATGGGAGAGGATGTGGGAGTGCGGGTTACCCTGTTGTGGAAATAGAGGGGTTGAAAGATAAAATTCAGGTTTGCAAAATGAAAGGTTTGATGCTGCAAGGGTGGCGGGTGGGTTAGAGGAGGTGGTATGGGGTGACAAGCCGTCGGCATGTGTCCTGCGGGCAGGCATGTAGGCCGAGCGACAGAAATTGTAAGGTTGTGTGTGCATGAGGATTTGGGAGGGTATAGGGTGGGGCAAGAGTTGGTTATGACAGAGGGCATGGGACGGTATGTGGATGGGTGGTATGGGTCGTATATGAGGAGCGGAGGGGTGCAGGAGGAGGCTTTAAGGGATATGGGTGGTTGGGTGCAATGTGGACTTGAGAGGGGGGATAGGGAGGGGTTGAGTGGTGATATAGTGGAGGATGAAGTGTGGACGGCCTTGATGGGTATGAGCAGGGTAAGGCGCCAGGGATAGACGGATTACCGAGTGATTTTTATATACAGCATTGGGGGTTTTAAAGGGGTTTTTAGTGCAGTTGTTAAATGTCATGAAGAAGGGGGTGTCTTGGGGATTCACAGTCTACGGCTATTGTGGTTATGGTGCCAAAGGGGACTAGTCAGACGACGGTGAGGGACTATAGGACTATTTCCCTTATGTGCGCGGACTATAAGTTATTTGCGAAAATATTAGGCAATCGATTGAAAAGGGTCTTAGATAAGGTTATTGTTGGGAGTCAATATGGGGTGCCGGGAAGGTCTATGTACGTGGGGCATGGGGTTATTCGGGGGTTTATCGAGAGTAGGCAGAAGGAGGGAGGGGGGGTGTTAGCACTGGATTGGAGGGCAGCGTATGATAGTGTGGAACGTGAAGCGTTGTGGAGCATTATGAGGTGGCAGGGGTTTGGTAGGAGATGGTGAGTTGGGCACGTACTTTGTACTGGGGAGCAAGTATGTGTGTGCAGTTGAATGGGAGGGTGGGGCAGCGTGTCAGGATGGGAAGGGGTTTACGTCAGGGTTGCCCTCTGTCTCAATTGTTGTTCGCATGCCTGCAGGACCCATTTTATAGGGCTGTAGAAGCGTCTGTTCGGGGGCAGGGAAAGGGGGATCTGGGTGTTGGGAATCCTGGTATAGTGGGCTATGTGGATGACACGACGATTCTTGTGGAAAGGGGGGTATTTAGAGCGTGTGGGCAGGGTCATTGAGGTTTTTGGGGAAGCGACGGGTATGAATGTAAATGAGGATAAGTCGAAATTCATGAGATTCGGGGACTGGGAAGGGATGGTGGGCGGGGGTTCTTGTGGAAGGTGGTGTTTAGTGGATCGGGTGAAGATTTGTGGTGTGGTGTATATGAGGGATGCGAGGGAAGCGAGGGTGGTTAATTCGGAGGGTGTAGTACAGAGGGTGTTGGGTAGATTAGATGGTTTGAGGCCGTCACATCTCACGCTGCACCAACGGGTAATAGTGGTTAACGTGTTGCTATATAGTAAAATATGGCATGTGGCGGCATTGTACCCGTTGGTGCAGGGGGACGTTCAAATTGTTGCGTAGGGTTTTTCGTTTATTTGGGGATCGGGTTGTGATTGGTTACGAAGGGGGTGGTTACTCTCCCGTTACGCCAGGAGGGCTAGGGTTGATTCCATTGGAATGCAGATTGAAGAGTGTTTATGTGAAGCGGGGTTACCTGAGGGTGGTTGGGGATGGGGGTGGGATAGGGCTTCTGCATGAGGATATAAGGAGGTGGTGGGGAGGGAGGGATTTAAGGGAATGTGAGGACATGTTACGGGTCCTACTTATTGTTAGAGATCCTTCACATATGAGGGTCAGGACTCTTGAGAAGGCGGTGCGGTCTCGGGAGGTGGCAGGGGTGGAAGGGTGTACCCTCTGTATGCTTGGAAGGATATTTGGGGAGGTTAAGGAGATTGCGGCTTCGTCCATGTGTGCGGGAGGTATTTTTCCGGTTTCTTCATGGGATTTTACCGTCAGGGTGGTTTTACGTAACAGAGGTCTTAGGGTAGATGGGATTGTCAAGCTTGTGGGGAGGATGACACAGCGTTTCATAGTGTATATTTTTGTGAGCGTTTGGGTGTTGTGAGGGAATGGTTGGGGCGTGTGATTTGCTTAGTGGGGGTGGATTGTCAGTGTTGAGGGCACTTAGTTTGGATGTGGGAGGAGTGGGGGGGGAGGTTCAGAGGGCAGTGGCGTATGTAATGGCAGATTTTGTTTTCATTTCATGGGCTATGAGGGATAAAGGGGTTAGTGAACGACGGATGGCACTGGCGGCAGGGTTTTATAGAACGAAGTGCCGAAATAGGGACCTCTATGGGGAAGGTGGTGAGGGATTTTCCTGTGGGTTACAGGGATTTCACCATGGGGTCTTGTGGTCCTTGTGAGTGTCAGGGGGATCCGACGGGCTGGTCTCCGTGGGGGCATTGACTGCGGTTGTTGGAGCTCGTGTGATTGTGCGTGAGGGATCGAGGTTGGTTAGCTTAGGGGGTATCAATGTATTGTTGTATGTGTTTGTATGCACGTAGTGTGTGGAAGGGCATTTACATTGTCCTGTTGGGGTTTGATGTGTGGTTTAGTATTGATGTATCACTTGTAACTTTTGTGATATGGCCGAGCTGGTCTCGAGACCCTATGGGGTTCTCATAATGTATATAGTGTGAAAGGGTGTGCTCTCAGTGGTGTAGGTTTGTGTAGAGCGCATTGTATATCTGCTCTTTAGTTAGTGTGTGGTTGTGTTGAGTTGTTGTAATGATATTGACTGTAAAATGTATGTCTTGTACACAGTATTTGGGATGATGTTTTTGCCTTACGTTATCGCTTTATTGTATATTTTCTCTTGTATTTAAGAGTTTTGTATATGTTATACTTGTGTTTCAATAAAATATAAAAAAAAAAAAAAAAAATTCTAGACTACATGGTAAAAAGTTATGGTTGATAATTTATAAAATAAGTATAATTGCGTATCTAAGTTATAAATTTTGAATATAAGTTGAACATATCAATTAATTGTAGCAATGCAACTAATTGAGTGAGATAACAATTTAAAACAATTAGTTGCATTGCAACTAAGACAGACAGACAGTCCTCGATGACGCACTGACTTTCTTGGGTTATCCTGGGTGGCTAACCCTCCGGGGGTTAAAAATCCGAAGAAATCTTATTCATGGAACATTCTGGTTCATGGCAGAATAAATCATTTACAATTAAGACCTCCATAGTTTGTAAGGGAGACGAAAGCGCGACTCGCGTGACTATTAACTTTGTATATTTAGCTGAAAGACTAATTTTTTAAAAGTAAACATTGAAATTTGGTTTTAACTCATATCATGCCTAAGATATATTTTAATGAGAAAGAAATATATGTGTGTAGTACATTATATATACCCTTTTAAGACATACAAAAGGGTATTATTTTTCCTAAAAGTATTCATCGTCATCATTTGTTGGGACAGCGGCTGCTACCAGGGACGACCAATCAGAGTAAGCCAACTCTGGCCTCACAGACCACTACCTGCTACCTTATTGGCTCACAAGCCCGCGTGGTCTGCCCTGATTGGTCACTGTACCGTAGCCCCGCCCACCTGGCTGGAGGTGGATCATGCCGTCGCTTATACTAACACAACTGTAGGAGTCAGTCGTGTAGGGGACTCTGTAGTGGTGGTGTTTGTGTAGTGGCATCATGTTGCCCTTAACGTACCGGTATATTTTTCTTCTTGTGGCTCTGCTCTTTACAGGTGAGAAATTTTCATATTTTGTGTTTGTGTTGATTTCATTATTAGGTGGAAAATTACTTTCGACTCCTTGGGAAGTATTCTATGAATAAGGCATTGTGAGGCAGAAAATAAACACCACAGCCAAAATCCTGGTATATGAACTAAATGCATTCCGTAATTTTTAGTTGGTTAGTTGTAACTTGTAGATAATGTTTTTCTTTATCGGTAAATTAGGTTCGTAATATTCTTATGGCACCGACTTTAGGACTTTACGTTGAAGAACCAGTCTCCTGTATTACCATAAGTTTTTCCGCTTCCCTATTCCTTTAAAAGACCACAGTTATGTTGAAGTTGCACAGGAGTGTGGAAGAGGTGCAGGAATCCTGCTACTTGGAGGAGAGGCGAGGGAAAAACTGAGGCCTATGTGAGGGAGAATGAACAATGTCAGCGAGGGTTATCGGGGTTCCTGGTGATTAGTGTTTCGATAAAGTAACTCCTGAGGTAGTGGAAAACATCTTTAAAACATCCTGGGAGATAAGACTAATATTCAGCTACCTTAAAAAAAATGACCGCAAGTGTTATAAAACAGAGCAGAGGTACTACCACGACCCACTATACCGTTACACTGAACCATTACACTATAAGAGGTTTAAGCAGGGCTTGAAGAAATACATGGATGTCTAACACTGGTGTATATCATGTATTAAGAAGAAATAGACACTGGAGCTCCTAATTCTGATCGTGGGCCGCACTTGCCAGCCAACAAGACTCTTGAAGACAGTCGGAAAATGCATAAATCCCCTCTTCTGTAGCTGGGTCAAGACAAGTAAATATAGGTACAGATAAGAGTAAGATTATATTAGTGTAAATTATCTAGTAAAACCAAAGTACACAAGTATTTGTGTACCTGTACTTAAACTTTCCAATTTTCTAGTCACCCAAGACACTGCAGCAAGTGACATCCTAAGTTTCTTTCCCAAATGATGCAGTTTACCATATAGTAAGACTTCCCCAAGGATCATAAAGCCATGGACAGATTTTTTAAAACTGCCCAGCTCAAAATTAAGATTTGAAGTTAATTTCAGTGCCATTGCTACTGAGGGCTCATATTCCAAGGTAGTGGTTATACCTGTTAAATGCTGTACCTGTTTCCTTACACTTACCCTTGTTCACCTAGCTGTAAGCAGGTACCTGGGTATTAGTTGACTGATGTGGGCTCACATCCTGGGAGAAAATAAGCCCTTGATGCATGGACTTTTTTTTTATCCTGGGTTGCTAACCCTCTAGGTTAAAATCCAAAATCTAATCTCACTGAAGAAATTTCTCCTTTTCTATAACATTAAATTAAAAAGGTTACCCCCTTTTTTTATTAACTTTACATTCCATTACCTGCAGTTTGAATAAAATAGCTTTAGATGCCATAGTTTAAGAAAGTTGTAGAACAACTTGCATTGTATACATGCAAGTAAAGTCTTTCACCATTAATGTAGTTATCAGGTAACTCAAGTTAATTTATATTTCCAGGGAATGCCAAAGGTGATGCTGATACTGTGGAGCAAGATCTGGGTGCTAGCATGGAGGGTTCACGCACTGATGACAATGTGGTGGCCAGAGAAGAGGAAGCTATAAAGTTAGATGGTCTTAATGTGGCACAGGTCAGTATAAAGATTTGTCAAAATTAACATTAAATTGGATTAGTAAAAAATTACACTGTAGGACTGAACTTTCCTAACTGGTTTGGTATTTGTATGAAATACTGTAAACTTTGAATGAAAGTGTATGCACATGTATTATATAAATGTGTATTTACATCAAATTTTTACAATTGGCACCTGCTAGTACATGTAGGAAGCTCTCAATTATGTCAAGAATTTCGGGCAAGATAAATGTATGTAAAATAATTTTACATGCTCATAAATGTTCAATTTAAGCTGTTTGAGTTCATATATATAAATGTCAAATCTTTAGTGACTTATCCTGAGCTAATGGCACCTTTGTGCTGTCAGTTTAATCTATAAACTAGATTTCTTCTCTTGCTTGATAATGTGGATTCTTAATGTCTCCTGAAAGTTGACTGCTAAATTATTTGTACTAACCTAAGCTCTTGCTAAAGCTTTTAAGTGCTCTAGACAAGTGTAAAATAAATTAAGATCTAATTTACTGTATTGTAATTTTTTAATACTTGATTAAACCTGACTCCAGCCCTACCCTCTTCAGTTAACATTGAAATTTCTCTAAATTTGTTCACCTTGTCTTAAAGCTTTAAGGACATTTTGAAATTAGTTATTTTTTAATGTACAAATTAAAACAAGCTGCTAACCATTTAGCTGAAAGACTCAATTACTTATCCTTTAATACAAAACTTTGGATTGTATGTATTCAGTTCTATGTGGACTAATCTGCAAGCAAGTGTATATAGTTTTCCATAAACCAATTTATAGTATCTTAGTTCTGATTTATTAGTATCTTTACATTAGTTTCTTGTTAGCTGTTTTTAATGTTTTGATTAACACTAAGCTCATGAATTCTTTAAAGCAATCTGGTTTAGTTTGACAATGCAGTAAGTTTATAGATGAAACTTAAAATTTAAAACTGGTGATTTTATTTGCTACCATGTAATTCTTTGTTGTAATTTAATTTGGCAGCCAGTAGGGACCAGAAGATTGAAATTTTCTAGTTCAATTTTAACCAAGGGTGATTTTTTTTTAGATAAAGGAAATGAGAGAGAAGGCAGAGAAGCATGCATTTCAGGCAGAGGTGAACCGCATGATGAAGTTGATCATAAATTCCCTGTACAGGAATAAAGAGGTTAGTGTATTTTATTTTTTTTAATTTATACTTTCTGGTATTCTGTAATTTTTACTTGCTGGTATTCACCTGTTACTTCAGACTACCAGTCTGAATGTCTACAGCTCGTTTCTTGGCAGAATAAGACTTTAATGTGGAGGTGCCTGTTGATCTGACAGTATTTAACTGTATAGGTTGCATGATCTTGCTGTGAACAGCATGGTGAAAACTTTAAATTTTATGAACTGAATAGATAACTATTGAGTATCATTTTTAGTATAAAATAAAAATAGCAAACTAGCAAATGCATAAAACTGTGTGGGTCTAGATTTTTACCATTTTATTTACTGTACTAGTTTTATGCACTACTGCACAAAACCTAGTTTTCATAGCCAGGAACACACATCAGAAGTGTAATAAGCTGGAGTTTTGCATATTCACTAAATTACATTAAATGCATTGAAAGCTTGTGTAACCAACCCATTTGCCACATAATGTAAATGTGGCTGCCACCCTTCCCTCAGTGTGGTCATTATACTTCAAATCTCAGGACTGTTTTGGTTAAAATTTCTATCTCTAACATGATTTTGCAAGCAGGTTTGGGGTCAGTTGCCAGCACCCCCTCTTGTCCCAAAATTTCCTTGTATATCCCCTTTCCTTCCATCAACCCTTAGATTTATACATCTTATTCATTTTGTTCCATCCCCTTGAGATCCAAACCACCTCAGCCCTCTTGAATAAGTTTGGTAACTCCCTCCCACCTACCTAATTTCCAGCCACAGTACTGCCCAATATTCACAGCACACATTGCCCTAAAGATCCACTGCCTCCAGCCTCCTTACTGTATTTTACACCCATATTTTAAGTTTATATAGATCTAATAATTTTTAAAGGGAGGGGGGGATGTACCAACAAGCTAATTTAATAAATTTAAATGACCAATAATACCAATGAATAATCATGTGAAAACCCACATCAGGAAACACTTATCCTGTTTCCTTTTTTTTATATTTTAAAAACTTAATTTCATACTAGCAATACACACCAAGTAGTCACCTTACTACAAGTAAGGTCATAACAAAACTATACCAAAACAGTAAGCACTAAAACCCCCCACAAGAATGTGCCATAATAACACCAATAAAAACCTAACTACCCTATAACAACGAAACGTCAAAAATAAAACATACTTACAAGCAAAACCTTAAAAGCTCCGTAGAAAACGGTAACCTTTATACCAATCTTAATGATGCATACAAAGCGTCGTCAATACAACATTAGACTGAGACATAAATGCAACATACAATACAAAAAAATAGTTACATAACTCCTAACCTCCCCACAATGCCAAAAGAAACTTAAACCACACAAACATGTAAGTAACCTTAATGTAAAAGTTGTTTTTTTTTTATACAAAAGTCAGTCTCACAAATAAGATCCTAAGCATTCCAAATGAAAGAAACAAAAGTGATTATGGATCCTATAAGATCTGCAAAGCAATTTACACATAGTACAACAAAAATGTATAAGATCCTATCCTATATGTATACACAAAAAAAACACAATATACCTAACTGAAACAAAACATAGAAACTCCAAAATGGTTTTAAAAACAGAATGAAAACCCTAAACCTACAACTAAAACCAGTGATAATGTGACCCAACAATAATAATGATCCTAGGCACACACACATTGAGTGCAAATCGTATAAACTTCAGTAAAAGGAAACCCGTGGCCTGGTACCAACACCTCAGTGATAGTCATCGGATTAGTCCCATCCAGTGTCTATACATGCAGTACATCTGCAGTACATCTGCAGTACATCTGCAGTACATCTGCAGTACATCTGCAGTACATCTGCAGTACATCTGCAGTACATCTGCAGTACATCTGCAGTACATCTGCAGTACATCTGCAGTACATCTGCAGTACATCTGCAGTACATCTGCAGTACATCTGCAGTACATCTGCAGTACATCTTCTCATATTAAAATACGAAGAATATTGCCAGATAACAAGCCATGGAAAGGGAATAATAGTATAAAAAAAATTCTTTGAAAAGAGAACCATAAGGAAAAAAACCAATATAAAAACACTTAGGGCACACACCTGGCCCCCCAAGTAAGGCAAACCCCTTTGGAAAAACCCCTGAAACCCAAAAAGGACAAAGTTACCACCCAAAACCTCCCCCCCCCCCTGGTCCGAGTCACCAAACATACCACACATACTCGTCCATAAAAAGAAAAATCCCTACCCCTTTCTCCAAGGGGAAAAGGGTGAGTGGATGATGGGAAAACCCCCCAACAAACCACCCCTCCTCCAACCCCATACATAAACCCCACGAAACAACTCTCACACCTAACCCTTGAACCCCCCCCCCCACCCCTGTCACACCAGAGACCAACCCCTTCCTTGTAAAAACCTCAAACCATAGCTGAGAGTTAACCCAGCAACGACCCCATCAACAATTGCCTATAACCCTCAGAAAAAAAACTATCCCACACCCTCCCATACAACTCCTGGTTCCTACACTTAGTCCTATAAAATCTTGCTGCCAAAGCCCTAATCCTAACATCACTCGAACCTCCTCATACTCCACGAAACATAAATATAATCCAATACCAAATACATCACCGCACGCCTCACATCCTCTGGGCACCCCACAACATCAGGCTTAAACATCTTAACACTGATAACCCCCACACCCTGGATGATCCCTAAAACCATTCCCTCACCCCTCAAGACCCCCACAAAATATACAACATGGAAAGCCGTATCCATAACCCACAGTGCTGACAAAACCCATCGCCCGATAGTCCCATCACGAAAAGCTGAGCCCTAGACGCCAATATACCATGTAAAGAAAACCAATCTCACGTACCTTAGGAGGCAACTTTAAACACCTAAACCAAAACCACGTTACATTCCAATCATAACACGGATAAACCTCCATACCTAAAACCTCCTTTTCTCGCCTTCCCACCTTATCTAACCTCCCTACCTTCACCTTACCAGGATCTGGAACCACCAAAAGATGCCTTTAAAATTGCCTCACAAAACAAATTTCCACCCTTCCATCTGCGAACCTCACTCATTACCCTCCCCACTCTCACTTCTCGAATCCCACCTCGTGCTAGGTATTCCTGCCTAACATATATGCCCATCAAACGTCTCTGCAGTGGTATCAAACCTAACCCTCCCTTTGCTACCTTAGTCATTACCACATCCCTCCCTAACCAATGCCTCCCATATAAACCTTAATACCCGACTTTGCAATCTTAAAACATTGTCCTCCACGAGTGGGTATACCGCAGCTACATACCACAACTTACTGTATACTAAGGAATTAACAACTACAACACTGCAAGAGTGACCTCTCCAGGCTGCCGCCACCCCACCCTACCCAGAGCAGCATTAACCACTGCCGAGGAATTCACCTCCCGCGCAACACTCGCCTGATTACAAAACCACACACCACATATCCTTAACCTATCCACTATTGGCCACCCAAAACCCTGACCCAACGCCCCCTACCCATTCCCCCACCTCCAATAATTTCGATTTTACCCTATTCACCTGCATACCAGTGGCCAAACCAGAAACCTCAATTATCCTATTTACATTACCTAACCCCTCCATTGTGCCTACTAAAATAGTGGTGTCGTCTACATAACCTATAATACCCGTATCTGCCACCCCGTGATTACTCCCTTCCCTCACCCCTTCTGACACTAACCTGAAAAAAGGGTCCTGTAAACACTCAAACAGGAGCTGCGACAAGGTTCACCCCTGCCGCAGCCCCGCCCCAAACGCACCTCGGTCCCCAACCTCCCATTCACCTGTACCCTCAAACGTGCATGCTCATACAAAGTGCGGACCCAACCCACGACCTCTGCCCCAAACCCCTGCCGTAAAAGCACCGCCTGCAACATATCCCTATCAACACTATCATACGCCTTTTCCCAATCAAGCCCTAAAACACCCCCAGCTTTTCTGCTCTCTAAAAAACCTTTGATCTTCCAATGACCCTCCCTCATACTTCTCCCTGGTACCCCATACTGACCCCCCTCCAGTAAGCTCTCCTAAACTCTTCATTCTATTAGCAAGAATTCGTGCAAATATCTTATAATCTGCACACATAAGTGTGATTGGCCTATAATCCTCAACCATCCCACATGCACGATTTTTCGGCACTAAAACTACATTATCTATTGACATATCCCCGCCCAAACTACCTTTCAATTTCATAGCATTAAACAGCCTAACTAGCATCCCTTGCAGAGCCTCCCAATGAACTATAAAAAAAAATCCTCAAATCCCATCCAGGCCAGGGGCCTTGCCCAGGGCCTGACCCTTCACTGCCTGCCAAACCACCACCTCAGTAATAGACCCTTCCATACGCTCTATCTCCAGCCCCTATCCTCTCAACTATACAATCTAAAATTACATCCCGGGATACCCCATCACTAACCCCCTGACTCATCTTACACTCAAACCAAGCATCCGCATAATAACTCATGGCTTCCGTGGTACGAAGAATCTGCCCCTTCCGATACCCACGGCACTCCTCAGTTACCCTCAGAGACATGACCGTCATATCTCTTCTCCGGTTCTGAAAAGTACGTAACACTAACGCAGAGGGCTTATCCCCCCATAAAACTTCCTCTAAACCTCCTCGTACCCTCAGAGCATGAAAATTTTCATTCTGCAACTCCCGCAATCGTGACTGCAGATCAATTTCAGCTAGGGGATACTGCCCTCCACTCATAATAAGTCCTCAATTGCCCCTCTAGGTACCTCAACATTCCCAACCTTTGCCTCTCATCTTCCCTACCCAGTTGCTTATAAAATTCCTGGATTGCCACTTTAGCCCGCACACTCCACCATTCCACTATATCACTAATCCCCTTCCCATCGTTCCATACTCATCCCCACCAATCCGCAAAAACCTCCCTGTGATCCAACCCCTGCAACAACCTCGCATTTAATTTCCAATACCCGGAATATATCTTCACCGCCCCAGCCCATCCCATCTCTACCAACACACCCCTATGATCAGAAAAACCAAAATCCTGACATTTAACCTCGCCTACCTGAACTGCCCCTGATACATATACCCGGTCCAACCTAGCTGCATAACCATGTTTAATATAAGTGTGATCCACACGCCACCCTCCTCCCTAACCACATCCTCCACACCAACTGCCCTCATCACCTCTTTCAAGCTCTGCAACAAACAACCCGCCCCTCGAGGTTCCACATCCCTCCCTCTAATAATGCAATTCCAATATCCGGCAATTATCGTAACCAACGGTAAACCTCTCGACGCATAAACCAAATCATGTACAAAATCATCCTTTACACGGCGATTGGAAGTCGCCGGCATATATACACCAATGAAACACACCTGTATATCTCCCCAAACCCCGTCCACCCATACTATCCTACCCCCACCCATCTCTTCCCAGGCTTTTAACTTGAAAGGGCTGGTCTCACGTATACCCACCATCACCCCACCCTTGAAATGCCCCGAACTCCCATTATAACACTCATATCCCTTCAAACACAAATCCCTACCACACCTATAATTATGCTCTTGGAGAAAGCATACATCCACATTCAACCATCTGAGCGTCACCTCAATCCATCTCCTCCGAACTTCCGCCCGGAGCCCATTAACATTTGAGTTGAAACACCTGAATAGGTCAAAGGGGGTTTGCCACTTCGGCGCACAGACCCTGTCACAACTAGCAGACACCCCACTTTGTGCCCTACCTCCTTTCACTCCTATCCCACTTCTTTCCCTGGGGCGCAACCTTCTTCCCCTTGACAACGTCCTTCCAGGCCATTTTAGAAGACCTTTGGCCCGGGGTTATCTCATCCTCAGAATCCCCACTGGGCCGCTTGCGGGATGCTTCCACACATTCCATCTCCCAGTTACCTTCCTCCCTATGCACCTCCACCACAGGCACAGTCAACAAGGTCCTCTACCGGACCAATCTCGCACTCCGGACGCTCCGAAACACCAGATGAGTCCTCATCCAAGCCCAAAACACCCGCCGGAGACGGGCTCCCAAGGAGGCTCTGGATGTCCTCGAAACAAGGCCTCGATAACTCAGAGACCACCTCCAACAAGTCACCCTCCATGGCAACCTGAGAACACTCCTGGTCCTCTTCCTGCGTTGTTGGGGGTAAAGTCGAAACTGCCTCCTCCGCAGCATCAACCGCCTCACTCCAACTCCGAGGGACATCCTCAGTATCAAGGACCTAGGCCACATCCAACTGTACACTCGTCTTGGTCATTTCTCTCAGGTCCGTCGCAGCACGAAAAGTCCCATCTCGACGGCCAGGTTGCCGCTCCCTGCGTTGATCACACGTAGCCGCCATATGTCCCGGGGCAACGCAGAGCCGGCACATCCTCGCCTGTCCAGCATACGAGACGTATACTTGAGTACGAAACTCTTGCATCTGAACGTATGACGGGATAGGCCTCCTCAGTCATTTTGAGGGAGTATGATCCCGCCAGCATAAGTTCCCTGCTGCCACTGACCAACATTAGCTACATGTATAGTCCCATACTGGCCGAATACTCGCCGAACATCAAATTCAGCAGCCCCAAACGGGAGGTTCTTCACATGAATCAGAGTAATGCGCCGACACGTCACGCATACGCACCTCCAATCCCGAGTTGACGACAATAGGCTTGTCCTGAAACTTGTCCACCACTTCATACACGCCAGTGGAGTTGAACTTGACGAAAAATCTGGCTGATCCATTCAAAGAGATGCCATAAATGGCCTCAGTAGATATTCCGAAGGTGTCACGTAGAACCAATGGCAAGATGATCTCGGCATTATCAGGATACACAGCACCTTTAATAAAGTCCACAGTGTTGACATGGCGCCGGTAGGTATCCACTATGATGGTGAAAATAAAATTTCACCTAACCTCCAAGGGGACGACTGAGCTCACCCGCGCACCACCAAGGCTGGGGAGCAACTGTTTCCTAACTAACCTTGCACAACTGTGCTGGCTAGTTCTTCATGTATGTGCCTATTACTCGCCCACTTTTTTCATTTTTGCCTAAATTTTTCATGAACCAATCTGTTGACAAGTTCACTTAAAAATATCTTGACCCATTCACTGCCATGTTCCTACCAATCTGATATCCAATCATTTGTTCCCTAGATTCTCATAACTGATTTCCTGTTTAATTTCCTCTTACACATTTACTTAAATTTCTTATTAGCACCCTTTCACTCTTCCAAAAGAAGTCATTGGCAAAAGCAAGTAACTGTCACTCTGTATTGTATGTTATCCTTCATCCCCCCCATCTCCAAAGACCAGTGTTGACATTTACCCAATCTTAAACCATGGTAACATCACATCACTGTTTAAGGCCTACTTTTTACTGAAAAAAAAAAATCCCTAGACTATTCTAAGCTGAGCCTTACTATCCATACTTTTTACTTTTAGTAACCTACTACCCATTTCATACTTGTAATATCACATTGCTTTTGTATCCCCCTATCATGTACTTTTCTGAATTTATAAATGAAAAGTTCCTCTTAAGTATTGTTTACTTGTATGCTTTTATGTAAATTCTTTGTTTAAACATCCCCTATCCTTTCTAAAACCATGTTACTCTAAAATCCTTTATCCATTATTTTTCAGTAACTTCAAAATATTTTATGCAGTATATTATGATAGTTTGTTAAAGTAGACTAAATTGTTGGGAGCAATGGGCTAGTAACCCATTCTCCTGTATAGCTTACTAAAATAACCTTTAAATTTGGATTCAGGTACTCTGGTTAGCCAGTCCTTGAGGTGGAAAGTACAGGGCTTGCACTTTCAAGGAAGAGTTTGTGATATTTGCTGTTTGGAGTGACATCTGAACTGTTTTATCTTCATGCCTCTGCAGTGATCATGCATGAATGATGGTGAAAGTTTCTTTTTTGGGTCACCCTGCCTCGTTGGGAGACTGCCAACGTGTTGGAGAAATTGATAGTTTAATCCCCAATAATTTTACCCCCTCTTTACTTTTACAAAGAAACTGCTAATCTATACCTCTCCCTCCCTCCCCCAATTACTCTGAAGAGTTATTAATGAAAAGTCCTTTAAATTTAAATTCCATTTTCCAGATTTTCTTGAGAGAACTTATCAGCAATGCATCAGATGCGCTGGACAAAATTCGTCTACTTTCCTTGACTGAAAAAGAACAGCTTGATACGAACTCTGAGCTTGTAATAAGAATAAAAGCTGACAAGGTAAGTACCCTGATTACCAAGTACCCTGGTTACTAAGTATTGTACTGTATTGCTACTATAAAAATATTAAAGCATAAATTTTGAAATTTTTCTTATTTCAGGACAACCATATCCTCCACATCACTGACACTGGCATTGGAATGACTAGAAGTGATCTTGTCAACAACTTAGGCACAATTGCTAAATCAGGCACATCAGAGTTTTTCTCAAAGCTTCAGGAATCAGAGACTGCTGATCAGGTAAAATAAATTGCAAAATTAGTGTAATTTTAATTGTATTGGATGCTTAAAATTACATTATACAGAGTTAAAATGTTACTTTCAGGCTAGTGACTTGATTGGGCAGTTTGGAGTTGGTTTCTACTCAGCTTTCCTTGTTGCTGATAGTGTAGTTGTAACCAGTAAACACAACACTGACAAACAACAAATATGGGAATCTGATTCTGCAGCTTTCTCAGTTGTTGAAGACCCCAGAGGGAACACACTGAAGAGAGGTAAGATCTTGTATAGCGTCATCTCCAAGTCTGCCTAGTACAGGTCGGCCATAACTAATCCAGTAATCAATAATCTGGCACTAATTTTGGCTAACATTATTTAAAATTTCTGGGGTCACCACACCAACCTGCTGCTACTGTTTGGTGGTACTACTTGCTGCAGTCGTTCAAATTTCTTCATTTGTAATGTGCTCACTTTTAGCCTTAGCCATGGTTCCAGTGAATAAAAGAAATGCTTATGTAAAGCACATACACTACATTGTCCATAAAAAATAGTGGCTTTGAAGGGGCCACCTGACTATCTGACCTCTTTTTTATTTGTTTACCGATTGCGCTCATTTTTGGTGTACTATTAGCAGCTTATATGAACTATCTTTTAACGTAAGTTTCAATAAAATCGGCCGAAAAGCAAATGAACCACGCAAGATTTACTAAAAATTCCACTTAGGAGGAATTCAATCCTAAGTGGTAAGTGGGAGAACGGTGTTTACATTTTCTATGGATAGAACACTTCTACGTCCATTGTGTAGCATGTACCAATTCTGTAATAAAGCTTATATTCATTCTAAAAAAAATAGTTTGTAAGTTTCTTGACATTTAGCAAAATATCGGACTTTTATCCCCCCACAAATCTGAAAATATTTGGGATACTTCAAAAAGGTACATGCTATCTTGTAAAGCAATCATTCTTCTGTTGTGCAAATAACGTCAATTCTGTCAAATGACAACTTTGCTATATAGGTAAATAACTTACTTCCGAGATAATGGCCGAAGCGCACGGCAGCCCGAGTACTCGGGAATTTTTTTTTTTCCCGGAAAAAACGTTTTTCCACTTTTTTCATCATTGTAGTGTCTACTACAGTTTACTATCACTAGATCTGTTTTCTCTCATAATAGCGATGAGGGAAAGCAAAAATGACCCTTATGGTTGGTGGCGACCCTTCCACTACCTGGCCATAGACGATCATATTATGCCACATATTTATTCTGGTGTGTTTCGTGTTTTTATGCTATTACTATGTCGCCTTATGTCATAATAGATCAATTGTAGTAAGTAAATAAACATTGATATTAGCGTAAGAAAAGAACAATTTGTTGGCTGGTGTGTCTTGGCCGCTACATCGTAATTTATGGCCTGTCAGCACTTCTTATCTGAGAAGCGAAGGCTCCTGATTGGTTCTAAGGCCATATTAGCCCTGCCCACTCTCCTATGATATCAAATGGTGAATTTGTATTATATTAGAGAAAAATATAAGAAATTGATAGAAAAAACAAAACGGAATTTTTTTTTTGTTGCTTCAGCGCGCATGCCATGACAGACGCAGACACCTTGCCTGTTAAAAATTACTATAATTCATTGTAGAAACATCTTATAATGATGAGAATTATACGAGGGTGATGCCAGAAAGATGAGCTGTTTTTTGGTAAGAAAAAATAAATTTTCGTATTTTTCCGATTTTTCTCAGCGCGCTCAGACTGTCAGGTGTCCCCTTGAAGCCACTGTTGGTCACAATGAATTTGGGCCTACATATGAGAATAGGTCTGTGTGGTAAGTGTGTGCACTATATAAAATCCTGCAGCATGCAGTGCATAATGAGAAAAAAAAACTTTAGTGTAAGTGACGGGTATATTTTTGTATGGTTTTTATGGCTCTTTTCCTCGTTTAATAGATTGGAAGATATCTTGAAGGAATTATTTTGATTGGTTTCATGACAAAGTACCTTAAATTGAGATCAAAGTAGCAGAAATGTTAGATTTTTGATAATTTTTAAATAAACAAATGTCACCATCCAATGTGTCCAACTGGTTTACGTGGTCACATTGGTTGACATTATTTATAAAATTGTGCAGTACTCTGCATAACATTAAATCTATTTTTGTATGAATAAAAATTCAATGGAAAGTAATATAAGAGGGGCCTGGAGATATGACTAATGAAGTTATTTTAGTGCCAGGAATGTCTGCATTGTTTGTTATGGACCCTATTTTGAAATTGGTATCTACTGAAATTTGTGTAAAACTAGCCAAATTCCTGATTTCTGACTACTTGATTGGGTAGTTGAAATAGGTAAGTGGGCAGTTTCTTTTACTAAATTGACAAAAGGAATACTAGTGAAATAGCTACCAGTTTGGTAGACTGGAACAATGGAATGGGCCAAAAATAGGGCTTAGTGGGTGAAATTGCCAATGTGTAAATATCACCATTGGGTGTTCTAACCTGACCACTAATCCAGCACCCAACAATGTGGTATTATTGATGGCCAACCTGTATCAAAAAGCTGCCCATAATTTTATAAAACTGGCCTATGAAAGCCAGGGTACTTTAAAAGGCAGTGGCTTGGGGACCCAGCAGGCAGCCACCCAGACTGGTTCTGCCTGTAGAAATTTTAAAGTATATTTAATATTTGGTGTAATCTCAACCCCAATCTTACCCTGATGTTGGGTTGCTTAGCCATGGTGTGCCTAGGTATGAGAGCATCTGGGACTGACTTTCATTCAATCCTTTAAATTTCAGTACTGGTAATACTATTCTCCCCATAGGGGTTTTGCCTTACTGAACTTAAGATTGCCATTAATAAGGTTTTTCCCTTTCCTATTTTGATTTTAGGCTAATTGAAACTTTGGGATTAAATGTCTCCCACCGAGGCAGGGTGACCCAAAAAGAAAGAAAATCCCAAAAGAAAATACTTTCATCATTCAACACTTTCACCACACTCATACATAATCAGTCTTTGCAGAGGAGCTCAGATACGACAGCTGAGAATAGTCCCTCCCAGCTGTCACTATCTCAAGACCCCTCCTTTAAAGTGCAGGCATTGTACTTCCATTTCCAGGACTCAAGTCCAACTAAATCAATTAACTGGTTTCCCTGAATCCCTTCACACAATGTTACCCTGCTCACACTTCAACAGATGGTCATGTCCCAAAAACCATTAGTCTCCATTAACTCCTATCTAACACGCTCGCACATGCTTGCTGGAAGTCCAAGCCCCTTGCCCACAAAACCTCCTTTACCCCTTCCCTCCAACCTTTTCTAGGACGACCCCCTACCCCGCCTTCCTTCCCCTACACATTTATACGCTCTCAAAGTCATTCTACTTTGATCTATTCTCTCTAAATGACCAAACCACCTCAACAACCCCTCTTCAGCCCTGACTAGTTACTTTTAGTAACTCCACACCTTCTCCTAATTTCCACAGTCCGAATTTTCTGCATAATATTTACACCACACATTGCCCTTAGACAGGACATCTCCACTGCCTCCAGCCTCCTGAAATTTGTGAGTTTCCTAGACTATTATTATAAAAGGGTAAAAGTTAAATGCCATTCCATTTTCAACCATGTACTTTGTGAAAGGAAAGTTCTTAAACAGAACTGCACATTTGCACATTGCTAAATAAGCACTTTGCATTTTACTTTCACCCTAGCTGATCTTAATTTTAATGGTTTCCTTGGTATGTTTAGTTTTTTCACATTACCCTGTACTGGGCAAGCCTAAGAAAAGGTGAAATTTGTAATGTCTTGACTGAGTCAATAGTATCTCAATGTAAGGAAAATGAGCCTATATAAATGGGTTTCTAAAGTTTGTTAAATTGCAAATATTCGACGCCAACAAATGTGGGCCTGCCCAGTAAAGGGTGCCAAATTTTGAATGTTGCAAAGTTGCAACTATTAATAAAACACCAAATAAGTATTTTTCTAATTTATTATGCAAATAGACAATATCAAAACATAAATGGAACTTAGTTTCCAAACATTTTTTAAAGTCTACAAAAAAAAGAACCAAAGAGCAATATGGACACATTGCAAAGGGATACATTGCAATTCCCATTTTCATGAATTTTGTGAGAAAGAACAATCTTTCTAGATGACTTTCCTAGAATGAAAGGCTATGAAGCATTTCCCCCTCTCCCCACACACACTTGATGCTTAGATGTTTCCATTGTGTGAGCTTGAACAAATTAAATCATGAAGATCTTCATCAGGTATTCCTCGAGTCTAATACCTTTCTTTCCCTTGCCTAATTTAGGCTTTTTGGGATGGCCTATCTTCCTCATTATCACTTGACACTCGTGCATTGGGTGGCAAGTATTCATCACTGTCAAGCTATTCCAGGTCAGCTGGCTCTGGTTCTGAATCTCTCAGAAAGGCACACATTTGGATTTCTGTTTGAAGGCCTCACCTTAAAACAATTTCTAATTGATCTGAAAGGACAATAAAAACTGTACACCCAAACCACTACTGAATTTGTATATGCATTAGAAAAATTATAAATTTGTTTATTGAAATTGCTAATTTGACCTTGGTCGGGCCTGAATGTGCATGCCTTTTTCCTTGCACATTTTACAGTTGCATGGTGCAGTCATATTATGCTTCAGACTTTAGTTATATATTAAAATATGCCTAAACTATTCATTTATGCACTAGACAAAAATCAGTACTTACTGACATGGCAGAGGGAAAAAAATACTAGAGTAAGAGTAACTCGAGGAAAAAAAACTGCTCTGGATGATGCCATGCTAGAAGCGACTCGGAAGGCTTGATTGGTCTGAACTAGAAAACTAACCCAGATGTGCAGTGGGAGTAGGATGACATGCACAAAAACATGAATTGAGGCCTGAATATATGCGGGCCTGCCCGAAAGGGTTAAACTTTTTGTATGCTTGTTATTCTACCCCCCTTTAAATTTTAATATTAACTGCAGCTAAATTTATTTAGCTTGCGTCTTCTAGCAGCTTTGGAAACTAATAGTTTTCAGTAGTAACTTTCCATAAGCCATTGTATGAGTAAGTTTGGTCCTCTTAATAGAATTTGAGGCAAGTACAATGCCTGCACTTTAAAGGAGGGGTCTGGGATAGTGACAGCTGGGAGGGACTATTCTCAGCTGTCGTATCTGAGCGCCTCTGCAAAGACAGTGATTATGTACGAGTGGTGAAAGTGTTGAAAGTATTTTCTTTTTGGGGATTTTTTCTTTTTACGTCACCCTGCCTTGGCTGACTTGAGAGGGGAAAAAAATTTTTTTTTACTTTAGTCTGGTTCTTTGACTTGAGTTTACTATTTTCCACCTTGTTTGCTTGACCTGCTTATTCTGGGGAATTAATGCTAGGTAAAGAATAATGCAAAAAAATAGATCATGCCATGCTTATTTCTAAAGTGCCCCCATTTTTTCACATTTTCTTGAAACTTTAAATTGTCTGCAGTGCTTGCTTATTACTTGGTTGCAAAATGTTTATACATGTAAATATTGTAGCCACCATAAAGCTAAATGACAAATTATAACCCTCGGTCAATATTGGCAGTTTGTGGTTGTCTGCAGAATGCCGAGTAAGAGCTTGGTGAATATAATTTGCATTAAATCTTTTCGAAGTTGTCCTTAAGAGTAAGTTGTGCCTGGCTTTGGTAAAATCTCCATGTCAGAACGTATCTAATGTGTTTTGGGGCTGCATCTGTTTGTAATTGAATTTACCATTTTTTGCAATTAGGCCAGGAAGGCAGTTTGAAAAATTGTAAGCACTGAAGTTTAAGAAGTGTAGATACATTATAATTAAAGTTTCAAAACTTATGATATTGAAATTTCTTGTTTGACAGGTACAACAGTTTCTCTGCATTTGAAGGAAGAAGCCTATGACTTCGTTGAGGTAGATACTGTGAAGAACTTGGTAAAGAAATATTCACAGTTCATAAATTTTCCTATCTACTTGTGGGACTCAAAAACAGAAGAGGTTGAAGAGCCTCTTGATGAAGAGGCAGAACCAGAAGAGGATAAGGTATTTAAAGTCTATTATAAATTCATGGAAGATATTCTCGTGTAAATGGTTTAGAAAAGTTGGAAGAACTTGTGTAAAATTTCGTAATCTTTATAACGGAAACATTGAAGCCGGCTAGTAGCTTGTCCATTTGGAGAACTTAGATAAGTACTTAATCAGTCTCTCAGCCTGGAATAAGTGTTCAGCCCATCAGTCTTGAAAAGTATAGAATGTGTGGAGAAGTGGCTTATGCTGTAGGGAGTTGAGACAGTAACTCCTGTCTGCTGAATATAAGCCACTTCTGTGCATATGTTGTACTTTTCTTAAGATGGACTGAACACTTTTCCTCCAGGCTGAGGGACTGATTATCTCTTCTAATCTTCTGTAGACTGAAGCCACTGGCTGGCAAAACATTCCTAATATTACCAAATGTTGACAGTCTTTGTTTTTTTTTTTTTTTTTCCCCCAACAAGTCGGCCGTCTCCCACCGAGGTAGGGTGACCCAAAAAAAGAAAATCCCCAAAAGAAAATACTTTCATCATCATTCAACACTATCACCACACACATACATAATCACTGTCTTTGCAGAGGAGCTCAGATACGACAGCTGAGATTGTCCCTCCCAGCTGTCACTATCCCAGTCCCCTCCTTTAAAGTGCAGGCATTGTACTTCCCATTTCCAGGACTCAAGTCCAACTAAATCAATTAACTGGTTTCCCTGAATCCCTTCACAAAATGTTACCCTGCTCACACTCCAACAGATCGTCATGTCCCAAAAACCATTCGTCTCCATTCACTCCTATCTAACACGCACACACATGCTTGCTGGAAGTCCAAGCCCCTCTCCCACAATACCTCCTTTACCCCTTCCCTCCAACCTTTTCTAGGACGACCCCTACCCCGCCTTCCTTCCCCTACAGATTTATACGCTCTCCAAGTCATTCTACTTTGATCCATTCTCTCTAAATGACCAAACCACCTCAACAACCCTTCAGCCCTCTTTACAAATACTTAGTAACTCCAACCTTCTCTAATTTCCACATTCAGAATTTTCTGCATAATATTAACCACCTTGCCCTTAGACAGGACACTCCACTCCTCCAGCCTCCTCTCCTTCAGCATTTGAACCCATGCTTCACCCATATAAAGTTTAATCGACTATACTTTGACATTCCTTTTTGCCTAATTAATATTTTTGTGTATAGGTTGAGGAGGATGAGGAAGGGAAGGTGGAAGAAGAGAAAGACAAACCAAAGACAAAGAAAGTATCTAAAACTACGTGGGACTGGACCCTTCTTAATGATGCTAAGCCCATCTGGACACGAAAGTAAGTATTTGGTAACTTTTTGGGTGATAGTAATAGAATGCAAAGAATCTGACAAATTTTCATGGCACCCTACAAATCAGGGTGACCCACTGAATAAGCAACCTTCAGTTGCAGTATTTCCAGAATTTGACATTAAATTACCCTTTAACTGCGACATCCCTGCTGCTCAGTCGAGGTACTGCCCTTCTGGCTAATTGGGTTTCCTTGAATAACTGTTTCCTTGCCCACATTTGACAGCACTTTCATTAACAATCCCTTGGCTCCATTCACAACTCCAAAGCTTGTTGATTTTAAAACCAATAAAAATTCAAAGCCTCTTTAATCTCCTCGCCTCCAACAGCTCCTAGTATGACCTCTTCTACCTTCCATACCAGGTTTTTAAGTCACCACTTCCAACCTTTGAATGCCCAAACCCTTTGTCAACCCCCTCCTCAGCCCTCTTGAATTATACCCTTGATCCCATAATGCCCTTTAATTTCTTAAGCTTCAAATTCTGCCTAATAGCCTCACCACACATTGCTCATACATGTCTGTTTATAGTTGCATCATCCCTGCAGCATTAAAATATTTGTGGTTTGAGGCATTTTCTGATTAATTTTTAGCTGCCTTGTATAGTTTTATACCACTTTTCTGGCACATTGCCTTATCTTCATATTTTCCATAAACTTTCCCCCTCCTTCCCTTATTCTATGGTTCACATCTTCCAGACCCATCTACTGACATGTAAACTAGAGTTATTGCCTAGACTTGCTTGCCACTTCATCACCTTTCTCTCTTTTTCTACATTTTTAATTTCCTTTTACATCCTTCTCAAATTAATCATTCAAAACTTTCACCTTGCTCACACATAATCAGTCTTTGCAGAGGCCTAAGATGTGACAGTTCGGAAAATCCCTCCAAACCGCCAATATCTCAATCCCCTCCTTTAAAGTGCAGGCATTTTACTTCCCATTTCCAGGACTGTAGTCCAGCTAAATCAATCAACTGTTTTCCCTAAATCCCTTCACAAAATATTACCCTGCTCACACTCCAACAGTGCATCAGGTCCCAAAAACCATTAGTCTCCATTCACTCCTATCAAATATGCTCACACATGCTTGCTGGAAGTCCAAGCCCCTTGCCCACAAAAACCACCTTTACCCCCTCCCTCCAACCTTTTCGAGGACGACCCCTACCCCGCCTTCCTTCCCCTACAGATTTATACTCTCTAGTCATTCTACTTTGATCCATTCTCTCTAAATGACCAAACCACCTCAACAACCCCTCTTCAGCCCTCTTGACAAATACTTTTAGTAACTCCACACCTAATTTCCACTCTGAATTTTCTGCATAATATTTACACCACACGTGTCCCTTAGACAGGACATCTCCACTGCCTCCAGCCACCTCCTCGCTGCAGCATTTACAACCCATGCTTCATACCCATATAAGTGTTGGTACCACTATACTTTCGTACATTCCCTTCTTTGCCTCCATGGATAACATTTGAGGTCTCCACAGATACCTCAATGCACCTCACCTTTTTTTCCTTCAATTCTATGGTTAACCTCGTCCTTCATAAACCCATCCACTGACAAGTCAACTCCCAAATATCTGAAAACATTCACTTCTTCCATAATCCCTCTCTCCAATGTGATATCCAATTTTTCTTCATTTAAATTGTTTGATACCCTCATCACCTTACTCTTATCTGTTCACTTTCAACTTTCTACCTTTACACACCCTCCCAAACTTGTCCACTAACTTTTAATATTAAAGTACTGTACACACCTGTATTTGAAATTGCAGGCCTGCAGACATTGAAGATTCAGAGTACAATGAATTTTACAAGACACTCAGCAAGGATTCAAAGGACCCTCTGGCAAAGACCCACTTTATAGCTGAAGGAGAAGTTACCTTCAAGTCACTATTGTTTGTACCAGAAGTTCAACCTTCAGAGTCTTTCAACAAGTATGGCACACGAACAGATAACATAAAGCTTTATGTTCGAAGAGTATTCATTACTGACGATTTTCAGGTTTGTAGTAGTTAATCTTTAATTGTAACCAAAGTGCTTGTTTGACATTTTACTAATTATTTACTGTAATCCTCACTCTGCACTTCTATATTTGATCTTTTAAATTAGTGCAAAGCAGTTTAAATATACTAGTATATATATTTTTTTAATGGTCTTACTTTAGGTAATGTATAAAAAAAAAAAATTCAAACTTAACTTTGTATATCTAGTAAGTGCAGTCCTTGTGGGGTCTGGGCCAAGAATCCCAGGTAGTGTGCTGAAACAAAGGTTGACAGGTCCCATAAATAGGTAATTTTCAGGCCTTGTGGGCCCAGAAGTAAGCTGTACCATTTTGCAACCATTTTGTTAGACCTTCATTCTTTGCCATTCTAGACTCCTAGATGCTGTAGTACTAAAGTTCACTGCACTTTTACCACTGGTTTGGTCTAGCTTTGGTTTAACCCTTTGACTGTTTGTCGTATATATGTCTTACGAGCCAGTGTTTCGGACTTATATATACTCAAAAATTCTAGCGGCTTCAAATCAAGCGGGAGAAAGCTGGTAGGCCCACATGAGAGAATGTCTGTGGTCAGTGTGAGCTGTATAAAAAAAAAAACTGCAGCACGCAGTGCATAATGTGTTTTTGGATTAAAACACAGACTTTGAGGTGTATTTTCGTATAGTATTTATGGTTGTATTCTTTCGTGGTCTCGTTTGATAGAATGGAAAACATATTACAGAAATAAATTATTTTTATTAGTTTAATGATGAAAATGACCTTGAAATTCCACTCAGTAGTGGAAATGTTCAATTTTTGCCAGTGTTCAAGAGTACACAAATCACGCCATGCGCAAGACATGTCAACTGGAGTTTAATATTATTACACAAGTGCACTGATATTTATACCATTTTTACAATAATGCAGTAGTATGCATAACAGTAAATCTTCTTTTTTTTGTGTGAATAAAAAATCAAAATAGAAAGCAAGAGTAATATAAGAGGGGCCTAAAGACTTCTCTAATGAACAGAGAAAATCTTAGTGCCATGAATGTCTGCATTGTTTATTCTGGACCCTATTTTGAAATTGACATCTTTATTTTGCATGAAATTGTCCAAATTGCCAATTTCTGACCACTTTATTGGGTAGTTGAAATCAGTAAATTGGTAGTTTCTTTTACTCAATTGATAGAACAAATGGAGTTCTAAAGAAATAGTTTGGTAGACTAACAATGGAATTGGCCAAAAATAGGGCTCAATCAGCGAAATTGCCGATGCGTGTAGTATATCTAACTTCGCAAGAGCCTAATTCCGTAAGTTTTCCATAAAATTTTGTATTTTTGGTGTCATTACCATCGTGAAAAGATTATCTAATTTCAGAATTTTTTTTTTTCAAAAATTTTGTGATTAAGTTTCAGAATGGGACTTCAAAGGGTTAAATCAATGTGGTTTACATGGCTGAGTTTGATGAGGGATATTTTGATATGCTTACTCTGCATAGTTGCAAACTGTGATAATTGTATGATCATAGCAAATGAAGCTCTAGGAATATTGATGCCACAGATGAATCATGAACTGATATGCAGAACCAGAAAAAAAAAAAAACTGGTTTTTATATTAAATTTACTGCCAAGGGTGATTGCTTAGCAGAGTATGATGCTCCTCCTCCCCATGGAAGGCATTATTTATATAAATTGAAATACTCCTGTCCAGTGTAAGCATTGTAATGTTGCCTCCATGATATTTTTTCCTTGGTGACCCTTTCATAAAGGATACCTTGCTCAGTCAAGCCACAAGACATGATTATGCTTAAACATTTGCACAATCCTCAAGGAGGTTCCTTGACAGCTACAAGGGGATCATTGATAACTCCCATTGGGTCAAACATGGATGCCTCACAAACCACAGTATGGGTGGGGATTGAATTCATGGCTAGTGAGTTGTAAAACTCCAGACCCATGTTAGCCACTGGGCCAGCTGGCTACAAAGATTTGTCCCCCCTAGGTATATTTATACAACATAGGAAGGTTAGCATAGGCACCACTGTGACAATGCATGCATTTGTGGTCACAATCCCTGCCTGTACAGTGGTTTCTTTGCAATAGTCATTAAAATTTCAAGTAATGAATGCCTTGCATAGTGTATTCCTGCTTGATGCTGAAGACCACTCAAACCCCCTGTGATAGGTTCCTTGTTAAGGGCATGATCAAAGGAATTGTACATTCTTTCCCTTTTGAATTGCCCCAAATTTCCCAGGTGCTGCATGACTGTTTAGTGCTTCTCTAATATGATTAATAAAATTTCATTAACTCTTTTAATCCTAAAATTTCCTGATATTCCTTCCCTCACCACTGACCTGTACTTTTACATCCTCTTCTGCTCCTTAAGTGCCCAAAGCCCCTTGCCCCTTCCCTGCATCCTTCTTGAATTCACTTCCATAATACCAATCCTAATTTTTATATTCTCAAGTCTGTTAAATTCAGACTGCCTTGTTTTCAAACATTTTCCTCTTCACTGCAGCATTTGAAAGCCCCTTCATCCTGCATTAAACATTTGTAAACAAAAATTTCTGGCAATCTCCTAATGGCTAGATGGTGTCCTTTTACTTAAACTTTATTTTTTTTTTAAATTTAGTAATTTATACAGAAGGGGTTAGTATATTGCTACCTGGAGTAAGTGGTAGAACTGGGTTTTGTACAGCTTTGTAATGTATTGGTAAAGGTTTAAATACCCTAACAATCTACAAATTATTGGAGGGAGATTTGATTTTAATCTCCACACATTCAAATGCAAGAGATTGCAATAAACTATTTTTACAAATTTGATGTATGTTGGCTGTAATGTTAATTTGACTGTTTAATTTGTTTTAGGATATGATGCCAAATTACCTGAACTTCATTAGAGGGGTGGTAGATTCTGATGACTTGCCTCTGAACGTTTCTCGTGAAAATCTTCAACAACACAAACTGTTAAAGGTCATAAAGAAGAAACTGGTACGCAAGACTCTAGATATGATTAAGAAAATGGAACCAGAAGAATATGAAAAATTCTGGAAAGAATACTCTACAAAGTAAGTACACATTTTAATGTACAGTTCAAAAATACAAGCTGCAGTTTACTTTAGACCCTTACTTGCTAGTGCCTTATGCACTAGCCATTTCTATGAAAGTTTTGTAGGTAGGTTTACATAAATTTTGGGATAGGTCATTTAACTTTCCTTTTTATTTTCTTACTTCCTAAATTACCTTTTAGCATCTCTTGGTGTTGCTGAAACTTAAGCTCAGCATTTTTTAATTACATCTTAAAAAATAAGTACCTTTTTAACCTTATTGGGTCTGAATATTCTAGTGTAAATCAAATGGACTTTGCTGCTAAATTGAGAAACTTGGTGCTTAAATGTATGGAATTCTGATTTAACAGCACCTAAATCTTTTCAGGTACCAGGTAGTATGCAATAGAATAAAGTAGGAATGCAGAGGAGCATGCAGGACACAGGAAGGGTAGAGATTTTTAACCCTTAAACTGTCCAAACGTAGATCTACACTTATGTTCATAGTGCTCCAACCTTTCTTTTCTCCGTCCAAACAGATCTACGTTCGCTCGCGTAGCGCTCCGACGTAGATCTGTTTGGACAGTTTAAGGGTTAGCCTCATAAGTGTACCCAGAAAAAAAATCTGGAGATTAAAAGTAGAATATAAATGGGTACTTTTTTTAATTGAATAAAAGTGGAAGCTGATGCCTAAGATTTTTCAACATTTAAAGTTGAAAAAATGTTCACTTGCCAACTGCAGCATAAATGTGCAAAAATTTGTTGAAAAATTTGATGCTAAATAGTTTTAATTGCTTTGAATGTTTAACACTATGTACAGTTTATGGTTTTAGATGTTTTAGGACATTTCTTCCCTGTCTTCTAACTGTACAAGGAATGCCTGAGATTACATTTTCAGTATAAAACTTCTACATGGAAATAATCCAGACTTCATAAAATTGTCCTGGATTAAATTTATTTAGTTTTATTAATTTAACAGCATAAAGTTGGGATCAATTGAAGACTCTGCAAACCGCACTCGTCTAGCCAAACTACTACGCTTTCTGTCTTCAGCGAGCAAGGATGAGCAAACTTCGCTGTCAAGTTATGTTGAGCGAATGAAGGAGAAGCAAGAACATATATATTACATGGCAGGTGCTTCAAAAGCTGAGGTACGTAAATTCTTACCAAAACACTTGTGGTTTAATACATATAGGAGGGTACTGCTTTACGGAGTTTCGCTAATACGGACATTTAAAATTGACAAACTTATACGGCACCCCCCTTCCCCTACCTAACTTGCTAATATGGCCTCTGCACTCCACTGTTTACATCCTTTGTGAGCTCTGTCTCTCTCCATTGTGTGGAAACTTTCCAAAATTATAGCATATTTTATATATACTGATAATTATACTTGTATGTACCTGTACCTAAATAAGCTTAGTGCTGGCATAAGGTACACATGAAAATCACTCTAATCTTGATGCCATATTAATAATGGAATACTAATACATAATCACTGGGGCACATTAAATGTTGTATATTATGTTAATATAAGCATTTTCATGAATCCATCTGGTATTTTTCAAAATTATATAAGAAAACTACATAACAAACAAAATACCTAAACCCACAGAATAAATTTAATGTGGTAGCCAGGTGGGTTGTTGGAGTGATGGCAAAAATTACATATTTCTAGTCAATACCAGAAAAGTGTACACAGTATTACTGGGAGTAGTTAGAAAGTTACTCCTCTCGTATGCCTTCACTTGTAGCTATTTATTCTACTGCACTAATGTGAAGACATCTTGTACAATGTTTGTATTGTGTGGTAAATGCTTCACAAATGCTTGCAAATGTACCTGTATGAACCAAAAGTGGACAGGTGCATTTCATCTGACCAAGTGACTACTTACGCATTTGTCTGCTTTCGTTAGGAGTCTCTCCTCTCGTACTTGCTCGTTAACAGTGGCATCTAAGGATAGTTTGAAATTATGAACAAGGCATGTCGATGGTAATCGCTCTGGGGCTTAAAATTTTTATATTTTGTTGGTGTGGTAGCTACCACACATGACTTTATAAAATACTCTCCTCGCCCTATATTAAGACTACAATTATTTTAAGGTAAGTAATGAATGTACTCTGTATTTTACCTCTCATTGTTTAAATGCCTAGTTCTATTAACTTAATGTTAGTGTTAACTTAAGAGTTTATAAGTGGAAAAATAGCAGTAGCCTGGAACCTAACCTGCCTTAAGTGGGGGAGCCCTACTGTAATTTGAGTTTCCATAATTTTTAATTCCAAAAATTTCACATTCTAGGTTGAAAATTCTCCATTTGTCGAGCGCCTAATAAAGAAGGGATACGAAGTACTGTTCCTGACAGAAGCTATTGATGAGTATGCTATAAATGCAATACCAGAATTTGAAGGAAAGAAATTCCAGAATGTTGCAAAAGAGGGCTTGACAATTGATGAGGGTGAGGTGCAAAGGAACACCTGGAAGAGCTAAAAAAAGCTTTTGAGCCATTAACAAAATGGTTAACTGATGAAGCTCTGAAAGATGAGGTTAGTGTCCAGTCACTTGAATTTCTGCCTGCCAATTATGCAAAAGTTAGAACAGTAAAACTTGTTACACATTTTATTAATTATAGTAAAATATTTTAAGATTTGCTTAATAAAATTTTCACTGGCATTACTGGGTAGCTGAGGAGGGTTAATTTTTTATATATATATATGAGGGACTTTTCTCAGCTGTCGTATCTGAGCTCCTCTGCAAAGACTGATTATGTATGAGTGTGGTGAAAGTGTTGAATGATGATAAAAGTATTTTCTTTTTGGGGATTTTCTTTCTTTTTGGGTCACCCTGCCTCGGTGGGAGCGGCCGACTGTTGGAAAAAAAAAAAAATATATATATATGAAGTTTTAAGTGGTATTCTCTACATTTGGGTGCCCAGGAAACTTATTCCCCTCCCTTTTCCTTTAAATCCTGTTAACATGTATGATTTGGGAGGAACATTGTACCAGTGCTTTCACCAAAATCTGTTACCAGAGCAGACTGAAATCCTGGTAGATGCAAAGGCAAACTGCTTTTACCTTTGGGCAGAGTATGGAGGTGATAGTTGGTCCAAAGAGGTATTGCAGACTAGCAAAAGATGAAAGGGTTAAGTGTACTTCTTGGAGAGGGACCCTACATTTTTAAGTCTGCTAAGACAGAGTACCAAAACACTTACAAGAATTTTGCTCTTGTAGCTGGCAATATTTGGCTATTCTTGGTGTCCTGTCTTCAGTATTATTTTAAAATTTTAAAGTAATTTTAACATTCTCTGTAAATCTGTTTTCAAAGGACTGGTATAATTTTGGCACTTCACATCCCCCTTCCTCCCACAAACATATGGTATGAATAAGTTAGCTGATAAAGGAGCAGCAATTTCAGCTTAATAAAATTTGCCCACTCAGCTTGAGTTTAGTCTTAGCAAGAAAAGTTCTGCTTGTATACCAGGCTTTATTTTGATTTCTCATTTAGTTTACTGTTTACAAATTTTGCCTTGTGACCTCCATACATTTAATAAACTAATGTTAAATTTGAAGTACTTTGGAATGTTAACTTGTGCAGGGCATGTCTTGTACAGTATCTTGGCCTGTTTAATCCTTTATTCCAGTTAAAATGTGGCCTAATTTAATTTTCCCCAATTTATAGCTTACTTGGTAGAAGTTTTGTCTGTACACAACCTGCACATCAATGACTGATCCAATATGGACCATTTACAAAGTCGAACACAAAAGTGGGACAGGACAAAGTAGTGGTAAGGCTGGTAGTGTAAGTGGGGTCAGTTTAAGGACTAAGAAAATGGAGTACTGGCTTTCTCTGTAGATGCCTTACTTTTCATTGTGAAATGCTCCAAACTTCAGAATACTCAACTTGACCTGATCCTTTCTCCTTTACCTACATTTTTCATAATTTTTCCTTTGCTTTCCTTTCTGCCTAAGTGTTCTGTCCTTCAGTTTTTTTTCCTGATTTTGGTCCTACCCCTTGTGTGGCTCTTAGGTCTTCTGCAGTGCTCCATTATTTCCACAAGCCTTACCACTTTCTTCCTCTTGGTCCTGTCCCTCTTGCCTATATATACTGGCTCCCTCTCATTAGTAAGACTAAATGGTCAAAGTTAAACACTTAGTGTGTTTTGTGTGCAGATTGTGTTCCAATCATGGTATTATACTTAGTTGTGCCTTTGGTCTTCTATAATATGAAATGGATTGTATGAATTTTTAATGGGTTCTTGGTGTCTCCCAGTACAATTTAAGATCAACATTTTAAAAGCTGCCCTCTCCCCATCCTGTATTTCACTTAAAATGTTGGGCCAATATTTTTTTATTGCTTGGACATACCAGGTAAATTTAATGTGGGGAGGGCAGGTTAAGTCTGAATTATAGGCACCACTTGCTAGCTGCACTCTTGCTGTCTTGGTTGAAAGGGGTTGGTCTATAAATCTAACTTGTCTAGCACTTGCACCTCAAGGCAAATTCATTGATGCCAGTGAGGGGTTTGAGTCGAGGAATTGGACATGGCTTTTCCTTTGGCTCTAGACCAAATATGCCTCCTATTCTTCCAGTAGAAGATTTCTTTCCCTCCCAGCACCCATAAAATTTAAAATTTTAGATCTAGTATATTAGTATTTTTATAATTACTCAGACTTGTATTTCAACTTACAATGTGCTTGCAGTGATAATCTTTAATGAAGTGCTCTTCTGTGGTTGAAGTTTTGAACTTTGATATGTTGTGAATGTATGTCATATGCTTTTCAAGTTAGTGCTGAATGAGCTAAATCAGAGCTTGATAATTTCCACCCAACTGTTTTAATTTTCTTTTGTATCATGCCAAGGGCTCCTTTCTTCTTTTAAATTTAGTTTAAAATGTAACTAATGCATGAATTGGAAAGTGGTGCTTCTCAAGAGGTCTTTCAATTTTTAAAAATTGAATTAAATTAATGGTGTCTTAAATTAATTTCAGTAGTTTCATAGAAATGGACTTCAATAGTGAGTGCCTAAAGTTTTCATTAATGCTATTAACATTTTCTTATACTTGGGTTTGCTCAAGATAGCAAAACATTTCATGATAGTTTTGTGTTCAGTGAAAGCATAAATATAATTTGTGCCTAACATTTCAAATCTAAATCTTCATTCAGGTTTCAAAGGCTCTAATCTCAGAGCGCCTCTCTGACTCTCCATGTGCTCTAGTGGCAAGCATGTTTGGCTGGACAGGAAATATGGAGCGGTTGGCTATATCTAATGCTCATCAGAAGACTCATGATACTCATAGGGAGTAAGTTCACATTATCTGGGTGGCGGCTTTCTTCTGTAGTATTGCATGGATCTTGGTTAACCCCCTTTTTAAGGCTTGTAAAATAAGCATGGATTGCTATAAAAATGTGAAGGTAAGACTTTGGTAACCAGTTGTTTAAACCATGTGATGGAAACTTAAGGTAAGTTGCATATTCCACACTTTTTTGTCTAGATTGTGAAAGCAGAAGTTGGCGAGAGGCTGACGGAGTCGCCGTGTGCATTAGTTTCATCAAAATTCGGTTGGACAGCAAACATGCAACGTATTGTGACATCTCAAACACACGCCAAAAGCAATGATGTTCAGAGGGAGTAAGTAATTTATTGGTCTGTTAAATATGAAATTCCAAATGTCCCCTTTATCAGCCAGCATGGGCATCTAGTACTTAAGAGCCCATCATAAATCTTTAAATTCTGGTAACAATTTTGTAGTACTTTGGACCTCTTCCAAGTTCTGTGCCTTTTCCCTACTACTGCATATTCAAAAATTTGAAAAGTTATGAATATCTTTTCACAATATGCCTGAATTGGAATATGCAGTAGTGACCTGACCAACCCTTTTTAATCATGGCAAGTGCCAGACCCAAAGGACCATACAGCACATGTAGAATGAGGAATAATTGGGTTTGATCAAAGGAGAGGCTGTCCCATTTAAGAACCTAAATGGTATTAAGGCCATAAACTTGGAACTCATTATGAAGTAAAGGCTGAATTTACTTCCTGTAAGTTAAATTATTGCATAAAGAGTTACAGGTCTCTAAATAAAACCATATTTTGGTTAGTATAAATTGTTGAATACCTTAGTTGCTTAACTTCAGAAAAGTCTCTTGTTATCCTTAACCACATTGTGAAATTAGTGGAAAATTCCTGCTAATTTGACCTAATTTTCTCTTGGCCAACTTTTGGATATAAACCTTTCATAAATGTAGTACTTCCTAAACTCAGTTTGACATAAAAGCTTCAGATGTGATTTATGTACATAATTTTGGACAGGTTATTGAATTCCAAAGTTTGTTCATAATGCTAAGAGTGGTTAGCTTGTCCTAATTCTGTAAATTTTAGTTCACAGCATTGGCCCCTTAAGGAATTAGTGCATGGTTAAGATTTAGTGCTAAATATAACTGTTACTAATTTGACAGTTCATGCACATTTGATTATCAACATTTTCTTTCAGTTATTATCTTAGCCAAAAGAAGACGTTAGAGGTTAATCCTCGTCACCCACTGATTAAAGAACTTTTAAAACGGGTTGAAGATGATCCAGCAGATGCTACAGCAAAGAACATTGCTACAATGATGTATCATACAGGTAATATTCATGTTTTAAAGTTTGAATGGTAAATTTTCATGCCTTAAACCTTTTAGTAAGTAGTCAACCCTCCATTTTCGTGCTTAATCCGTTCCAGAGGGATTGATTAAAACTGAAATCAACGAAAACTGAAGCCATTTTCCCCATAAATGTAAATTCAATCCATTTCAGACACCCAGGAGTATTAACAAAAAATATTTTAGATTAAATATAATTTACATACAGAAAATGACAAAGCACTAATAACGTATAAATGAACATTTAACATCACACTTGCCTTTATTGGCGACTCTTGTTGGTGTATGGAAGATGGAGAGGAGAGAGTTTATTGTTGGGAGGCAGGACAAAATTCTTCAATTACACTAATATCAGCTCTACAGCTTGTCTATCACAATTCATCTAATATGACATAAACAATATTAATAACACATGATATATACTCTAGAATGAATAAAATCTCTATATGAGAACTAGCAGTAGTGTTATGACTTAGTGTATAAATCTGTAGTGGAGGGAAGGCGGGGTAGGGGTCGGCCTAGGAAAGGTTGGAGGGAGGGGGTAAGAGGTTGTGTGCGAGGGGCTTGGATTTCCAGCAAGCATGCATGTGCGTATTTGATAGTGAATGGAGACAAATGGTTTTTAATACTTTACATGCTGTTGGAGTGTGAGCAAAGCAACATTTATGAAGGGATTCAGGGAAACCGGCAGGCCGGACTTAGTCCTGGAGATGGGAAGTACAGTGTCTGCACTCTGAAGGAGGGATGTTAATGTTGCAGTTTTATAACTGTAGTGTAAAGCACCCCTCTGGCAAGACAGTGATGGAGTGAATGATGAAAGTTTTTCTTTTTCGGGCCACCCTGCCTTGGTGGGAATCGGCCGATGTGTTAATAAAATACAAAAAATGCTATGTATGATAATGTATGTATAGCTGGATTTGTGTATACCTGAATAAACTAAAGTTAAGCAATTAATAGATAGAAAATGACTACACAAAACTTCTACAATGTTTGAGATTATAGGGACACTGACAAGAACGTAGTACTGTGCCACCATCTCCTCCAAATGTAAGTGTTTCTTATTAATTTTACACATTGTGTGATAGTGGTGGTGGCTTTCTGCTGAAACAGACTACCACCACGGCTTATGGTCAGTGGCCCTATAACAACAACAAGACACTCCAGTTCTTAGATTTGTACTGACATGTTTTATTCATTCTAGAGTTTATATCGTGTTTCTATGTTAATATTGTTTATAATGTCATATTAGATGAATTGTGCTAGATAAATAAGTGGAATAGAATTCTTCCTCCGTAAGCCATGCGTGTCGTAAGAGGCGACTAAAATGCCGGGAGCAAGGGGCTAGTAACCCCTTCTGTATATATTACTAAATGTAAAAGGAGACTCTTTCGTTTTTCCTTTTGGGCCAACCTGCCTCGGTGGGAAATGGCCGACGTGTTGAAAGAAAGAAGAAATAAGCTGTAGTTATTGTCATATTGAAAGACTATTTTGTCCTGCCTCCAAACTCCAATACCAACAAAAGTTTTAAATTAAGGCAAAACTTGTTTAACTGTTCATTTGTCCATTATAATTAGTGCTCTATATTTCTCATTGTTTTCTGTATGTAAAATTATAGTATTTTTTCTTTAAAAAGAATTTTTGGTGAAAATTTTTGGGTGGAAACAGATTAATTGTATTTACATTATTTCTTATAGGAAAGGTTTAGAATTACGAAAGTTTCGTGTTGAGAAATAGCTCCTGGAACTAATTAATTTCGTTAGTTGAGGGACCACTGACGTAAATGTTTTGTATGAACTCCTGGTATGCTCACTCTAGCATAAACAATGCTACACTGCGTGACAATGTGCGTGGGTGGCGGGCTTTGTATGAGCAGGACACTGGTGGACAGGTTTCGTACCAAGAAAGAAAACTGAGGTAAAATTTCCCCGAAAAAACTGCATGAAAACGGAAATCCCCGAAAACGCACACAAAAACGGAGGGTTGACTGTACATATTTAAATAGTACAGTGGAACCTGTTCTTGTATACCCTAATTTATGTAAAACTAGTTATTCTCTCTAAAATGTGTACAGTGGACCCTCAGTTAACGAAATTAATCCGGTCCAGGAGCTATTACTTAATCTGAATCTTTCGTAATCCGAAGCCTTATTTCCCATAAGAAATAATGTAAATACAATTAATCAGTTCCACAAAAAAATATTCACCAAAAATAAAATATAAATAACATTTACTTACCTTTATTGAAGAGACTTGCAGGCATCTGGAGGATAGGGAGGATTACAGGGGCATGCCTGCTACCACAGGGGTGACACTAGGAAGCTTCTTTGGACCCATGGTGACTTATTTCAGTGACAATCACTAAACCACCAAAAAAGACACCAAATATATTGTGAATCTTTGAAAGAGCACGCTAGGTAATGTTTTCTCAATGGTAAACAACGCTTCACTGGCGTCCTGCGCTTGCGCGGAGCAGGCGGACACGTCTAATACCTTTCGCTAACGGGGGAATTTTTCGCTAACCGATTACGAAAAGCTTCCGCTTTCCGAAGCTTTCGTTAACGGAACCTTTCGTTAACAGAGGGTCCACTGTATTTTGTTTCCGAAAAGAAATGTAAATCCAATTCCTCCGTTCCAGACCCAAAAATATTAACAAAAAATACATTAGAGAATAGTTACTCTAAAATGTAATTATTTTACATGGTATAATTGCTAGTTTTTTTTTTTTTTTTTTCTTAAACATGCAAGATTTCAGTTAGTCTTGCTGCTGCTACTACTTGCTCTTGGGTCACATTACACATGCATGTACAAGCATGTATATACACACACACCCCTCTGGGATTTTTATTTTCTTACTAGTTCTTATTCTTTATTTCCTCTAATCTCCATGTGGAAGTGGAACAGAATTCTTCCTCCGTAAGCCATGCGTGTCGTAAGAGGCAATTAAAATGCAAGGGGCTAGTAACCCCCTTCTATTGTATACATTACTAAAGCTAAAAAGAAAATTTTCTCTTTGGGGCATCCCACCTTGGTGGGAAACTGAGGTTCCACTGTATTTTGTAAGCTTTTGTTAAGGCTTTACTGAGTTTCAAAGAATACTCTAGTTCAGAGCATTCATGAAATTTACTTAAAATACTGAATCTCTTTTCCAGCTACACTGAGATCTGGTTACATGCTGAAGGATACAGTTACATTTTCGAAGTCTGTAGAGGAAATGATGCGCCAATCACTGGGAATACCTTTGGATGAGCCAGTGGAAGAGGAGCCAGAATTTGAAGAGCCAGAAGATGACGAGGAGCAGTTACTTGATGAAGACGAGGAAGATGCAGGAGAGGTAGAAGAAATGCACGATGAGCTCTGAAACTTGGGATTGGTACAAAATGGCTAGTTGTAATAGTGGCTAGTTCTGTTCAAAGTACTTTGTTCCATTAAGTGTATCTTGTCTAATTTGAGGTAGGGTAAATTTTTCATTTATCATGCCATCTTGGTTTGATATTTTAGTTATAATTAACAGTAAATTTTGCCATAACTAGTCTATCCAACGAACATTTGGGCAAAATTTTAAAGAATTTATCAAACCAGTAAAGTCACTTCTCATGTCTGCCATAATTGTGTATTACTGTCCTCCATTTCATTATGGATGGTTGTGTGAAAGTATCATTTTTCTAATGAAAATGCAAAAAAAAAAAAAAAGTTTGTTTATTTTTCCTTAAAGCAAAGGAATTATTAATCATTAAGAGTTTCACCTATCCTTAAATAACAAAAAAGGCACAATATCGTGACGAACAATACACACAACCCGCACATATAAAAGGGAGGAGCTTACGACGACGTTTCGCCCCGACTTGGACCATTTACAAAGTCACTATAATATGATAGTCATTATAATATGATAGGTGTGACTTTGTAAATGGTCCAAGTCAGGCCGAAACGTCGTTGTAAGCTCCTCCCTTTCATATGTGCGGGTTGTGTGTATTCACCTATCCTTGATTGTCCAAACCCCCAATCTACTAAAGTAAATTTTTTAAATCGGGCCCTTAACCCTTTCAGGGTTTCGGTCGTACTAGTACGGCTTACGCCCCAGGGTTTTGGTCGTACTAGTACACCTAAATTCTAGCGCCCTCAAATCAAGCAGAAACAGGCTGTTAGGCTTAGATGCGAGAGAATGGGTCAGTATGTGCAGTATAAAAAAAAATCCTGCACCACAGTTCATGAGGGAAAAAAAAAACGTTTTGGTTTAAAACTGACTTTCCAGTCAATTTTCGTACACTATTTATGCTTGTATTCTAGTTTTCTCAGTCTATTATAGAATAGATGGTAAATTACAGAAAGAGATAATTTTGACTGGTTTCACGATGACAAGTACCTTGAAACTGAGCGCAAAGTAGCGAAAATGTTCGATTTTGTCCGATGTTCAAGAGTAAACAAATCACACCATGCGTCCAATACACATCAACTGGCGAGTCTAATATTCTTGCAAAAGTGCGCTGATATTAAACCATTTCTTTTAATGATGCAGTTGTATACGTAACAGTAAATCTCCTATTTTTTGAGAATAAAAATTCAAAATGTTTAGCAAAAGTAATGTAAGAGGGGCCTGGAGATGTTTTAGTGCCAGGAATGTCGGCCTTGTTTATTCTGGACCCTATTTTGAAATTGGCATAGTTTGAAAGTTGTGAAATTGGCCAAATTGTCATTCTGACCACTATTTTGGGTAGTTGAAATTGGTAAATAGACTGTTTCTTGTACTCAATCGATAAAAGAAATGGAGTTCTAGCAAAATAGGTATAATTTTAGATTGAAATGTTGGAATTTGCCGAAAATAGGGCTCAAAGTGGGCGAAATCGCAGATGCGTAAATGTCATCGATACCACTAACTTTGCGAAAGCATAATTCAGTTAGTTTTCAATCAAATTTCATTTTTGTGGTGTTATGATTGGAAAAATGGCCCCTGTGGTTTAGCGCTTCTATTTGATTATAATATGATCGAAAAAGATCATCATTTCTTAAGAATTTTTTTTTTAAATTCTTGGACCCTGAGAAAGTTTCGGAGAGGGTCCTGTCCAAACGTATATATACATTCTTACCGCTACTGCCCTGAATATTTTGAAAAAAAATTTATATAGAAATGAAGAGCACAATTTTTTTTTAAGTGTTATAGGATAAAAATCTACGGTCAGTAGTCCTCTTTAAAGGGGGCTCCTTGACGTGGTAAAGAGGCTATCGGTCTGAGGAATTGGACCTTTTGGTCTTCTTCCTCAGACCGAACCTAATTACCCCCAATCCCCCTCCTTTTCCCATCTCCCCCATCCTCCCTTTCCCTTTCCTCCTCCTCCTCCTCATCCCTCCCTTATTTCTTCCCAGTTTTACCCTGGGAGCTTTCTCCACAGGCATTCTAGTTCCTAGGTAGGGGAAGGGTATCGTGGTCCATCCCATTCCGTTGAGGTCCTTGGTGGTGGTGTAGTTTGCCGTGGAATCTGGATCGCCTGGGGATGTCCCGTTCCTCTCCGGTCTCCCGGGAGTGGCCTTGGGTATCTTTCGGGCGACGGGTGTATCTCTGGAGGCCACCTTCGGATTCCGGGGTGGTGGCCAAGGCGGTATGCTTTGTGGCGGATATCCGGCCGCCCTCTCTTGTCCGCCGAGGTGGCTCGGTGGATGTGAGGTTGCTATCCCGGATTGCTGGTTTACTGGCATGAAGGGTAGGGTATGGCACGGGTTCCATGCAGCATCTGCACTACTAGCGGTGTTGAGGTCCTCTTGGGCGCGGAGGGATTTACGCCCTTCCATTCCTCCTAGGAGCTATTACTCCACGTTCCCCCTTTTTTATTCTTTTTTTTTATTTTTTTTCTTTCTTTCTTTTTTTCTTAAAAATAAAAAGAAAAGTAACCTAACCATGGCTGACCCAATCCATGAACCCAATACCCCGGGCCCCTTCTTGATACCGCACCTAGTTCTGACCCTACCTCGTTTAAACCCCGGGCAACTCCCAATACCCCCGTACCTCTTTGGTGCCGGGTTTGTCACCTGCTTCAGGTACCCGGGGGTTTTTACCCCTTTGACCAAACTGACCTTCGCTCTTCTCTGACCTTGATTTCCCGGGTTTCCTCGACGGTCGGCAATTTTTGGGTTTGCTCGCCCGTCCCCTTGGACCACCCCGGTCCCACATCCAAAAGACCAAGACCCTTACATGACGATTTGACACTTCCTTTTCGTTCATCTCAGAAACGACCGCCCCGGCCCCTCCCCTTTAAACTTTGTTTCACACTACTCAATGGACAAAAATTTTTACTCTCGACCCACTTCTCCAATCCTATCTTTCCGATCATAGTATTGGTAAAGGGTCTCCCACGCCATGTTGGTAAAGATATCTCATTTCACGCTCTCAAAGCGGCCCCTCGCATCATCACGGTCCAGAATGCTGGCCAAGCTCGGGTCTTTTCTTTTTACGACCATAGATACTTTCCCATCACTATTGAAACATCAACCCCTCAATTCTTGTAGTGGTTCTGTTATTTTAAAACCATTGTCCCCCGGAAATTTCCCGACATGTGGGGATGACATTTTGGAGCAGCTTGAGCTCCAAGAACTCCCCATCCTTAAAGGGTTTACACTTTTGTCCTCCCTGCCAATAGCGAAGACGTTATCCTTGCAATTTTGCTGTTTAACTTTCTGCCGTGAACTCCACCTTC
>WNWK01013427.1:0-55382 GCA_009830355.1 Cherax destructor
AGAAGCATAAATAATAGGAGTCCTCAGGTTGTTCTTCAACTCTATATATCCTTGGTTAGGCCTCATCTAGATTATGCTGCAAAGTTTTGGTCACCCTATTACAGAATGGATATAAATGCTCTGGAAAACGTACAAAGGAGGATAACTAAGTTGATCCCATGTATCAGAAATCTTCCCTATGAGGATTGACTGAGGGCCCTGAATCTGCACTCTCTAGAAAGGCGTAGAATTAGGGGGGATATGACTGAGGTGTATAAATGGAAAACAGGAATAAATAAAGGGGATGTAAATAGCGTGCTAAAAATATCTAGTATTGACAGGACACGCAGCAATGGCTTTAAGTTGGATAAATTCAGATTCAGGAAGGGTATAGGAAAGCATTGGTTTGGTAATAGAGTTGTCGATGAGTGGAACAAACTCCCGATTACAGTTATAGAGGCTAAAACGTTGTGTAGTTTTAAAAATAGGCTAGATAAATATATGAGTGGGTGCGGGTGGGTGTGAGTTGGTCCTGACTAGCTTGTGCTACTAAGTCAGACGCCGTGCTCCTTCCTTAAGTGAATGAAACATGACCTGGCTGGGTCTGGGCATTGGCTTAAGCCGGTGGGAGACTTGGACCTGCCTCGCATGGGCCAGTAGGCCTGCTGCAGTGTTCTTTCTTATGTTCTTATGTTTAAGTATCAGACTGAAGTTTCGTGATTGTACCATAGGTAGGCGATCTATTTTCTTGAATTATTTTGGTCACAACTTCTTTTCTCAGTGGACACTTGGTTGCAAGGGTATGATGGGTACCCTTGTAGTTTAGACATGTTGGGGTAGAGTTGGTAGTGGTGCATTCTAAATTTATAGTCGTGTCCTTCACTTAAACAGTTGGTACAAAATTTCCTATTCTTGATGGGGCAGTCCTTTGTACGTAGTATGGTTATATGACCAGCAGGTCCAGCAGGGAGAGATATGTTTAAAACGTTCAGGCTCGATGTGGCTATGGTAAATAAAGTAGTATGACATGGCCAGTCTATCAAATAGAGCTTTGGCAGCCATAATGATGTCCTTGAAGGTGATCTTGATCATAAATGAGGCGGTTGGTATCTTGGTAATGGTTTCCACCGAAGCCCAGATGTTCTGTTCCTCGATGGATGACTTGAGATGACATGAGAGGGCAGTGACGAGTCTGTCTTTAAGTAAGGAGAGGTAGAGATTTCAAAGCCTCGGTCATGCAAAGTCTTGATGGCAGTATTAGACAGGATTTCTTTCGGCCTTCCCATCGCAATTAGAGGCGACAAGGAAGGCGACCTTCAGTATCGAGATGCCGGAGAACGTGAAGTGCAGGGAGCTTTTTAGGGCAACAGCAAGTGCAAGCTTTGAGGCATCATTCACCACAGAACTTGCAGGTCTTAAGACGATGAGACATCGTGGAAGAGTACAGTGTCCACGTAGAGTGTAAAGACTCCCCTCCCCAAAGGGGATCGAAGGGAGCCTTCTTGAGGGTAGAGCGACTGTGTCTTGCCAGTAGTAAGGTCAGCAGTGCAATATGATTGTCCCCTCCCTGGGATAATGGAGATACACTCGTAAAACTCATTATTACTAATATTATTTTTATTGTTGTTATGGGATAGTGTATCCAGAGTTACCTTCCAGCACTGATGGGAGGAACCCTTCACAAGTGTCCTACTTCACCAACCTATACTGCAATACTTGACCATATCCTACTGAAGTCTCCCAGCTCAGGCTGACACTACTGAAGTCTCCCAGCTCAGGCTGACACTACTGAAGTCTCCCAGCTCAGGCTGACACTACTGAAGTCTCCCAGCTCAGGCTGACACTACTGAAGTCTCCCAGCTCAGGCTGACACTACTGAAGTCTCCCAGCTCAGGCTGACACTACTGAAGTCTCCCAGCTCAGGCTGACACTACTGAAGTCTCCCAGCTCAGGCTGACACTACTGAAGTCTCCCAGCTCAGGCTGACACTACTGAAGTCTCCCAGCTCAGGCTGACACTACTGAAGTCTCCCAGCTCAGGCTGACACTACTGAAGTCTCCCAGCTCAGGCTGACACTACTGAAGTCTCCCAGCTCAGGCTGACACTACTGAAGTCTCCCAGCTCAGGCTGACACTACTGAAGTCTCCCAGCTCAGGCTGACACTACTGAAGTCTCCCAGCTCAGGCTGACACTACTGAAGTCTCCCAGCTCAGGCTGACACTACTGAAGTCTCCCAGCTCAGGCTGACACTACTGAAGTCTCCCAGCTCAGGCTGACACTACTGAAGTCTCCCAGCTCAGGCTGACACTACTGAAGTCTCCCAGCTCAGGCTGACACTACTGAAGTCTCCCAGCTCAGGCTGACACTACTGAAGTCTCCCAGCTCAGGCTGACACTACTGAAGTCTCCCAGCTCAGGCTGACACTACTGAAGTCTCCCAGCTCAGGCTGACACTACTGAAGTCTCCCAGCTCAGGCTGACACTACTGAAGTCTCCCAGCTCAGGCTGACACTACTGAAGTCTCCCAGCTCAGGCTGACACTACTGAAGTCTCCCAGCTCAGGCTGACACTACTGAAGTCTCCCAGCTCAGGCTGACACTACTGAAGTCTCCCAGCTCAGGCTGACACTACTGAAGTCTCCCAGCTCAGGCTGACACTACTGAAGTCTCCCAGCTCAGGCTGACACTACTGAAGTCTCCCAGCTCAGGCTGACACTACTGAAGTCTCCCAGCTCAGGCTGACACTACTGAAGTCTCCCAGCTCAGGCTGACACTACTGAAGTCTCCCAGCTCAGGCTGACACTACTGAAGTCTCCCAGCTCAGGCTGACACTACTGAAGTCTCCCAGCTCAGGCTGACACTACTGAAGTCTCCCAGCTCAGGCTGACACTACTGAAGTCTCCCAGCTCAGGCTGACACTACTGAAGTCTCCCAGCTCAGGCTGACACTACTGAAGTCTCCCAGCTCAGGCTGACACTACTGAAGTCTCCCAGCTCAGGCTGACACTACTGAAGTCTCCCAGCTCAGGCTGACACTACTGAAGTCTCCCAGCTCAGGCTGACACTACTGAAGTCTCCCAGCTCAGGCTGACACTACTGAAGTCTCCCAGCTCAGGCTGACACTACTGAAGTCTCCCAGCTCAGGCTGACACTACTGAAGTCTCCCAGCTCAGGCTGACACTACTGAAGTCTCCCAGCTCAGGCTGACACTACTGAAGTCTCCCAGCTCAGGCTGACACTACTGAAGTCTCCCAGCTCAGGCTGACACTACTGAAGTCTCCCAGCTCAGGCTGACACTACTGAAGTCTCCCAGCTCAGGCTGACACTACTGAAGTCTCCCAGCTCAGGCTGACACTACTGAAGTCTCCCAGCTCAGGCTGACACTACTGAAGTCTCCCAGCTCAGGCTGACACTACTGAAGTCTCCCAGCTCAGGCTGACACTACTGAAGTCTCCCAGCTCAGGCTGACACTACTGAAGTCTCCCAGCTCAGGCTGACACTACTGAAGTCTCCCAGCTCAGGCTGACACTACTGAAGTCTCCCAGCTCAGGCTGACACTACTGAAATCTCCCAGCTCAGGCTGACACTACTGAAGTCTCCCAGCTCAGGCTGACACTACTGAAGTCTCCCAGCTCAGGCTGACACTACTGAAGTCTCCCAGCTCAGGCTGACACTACTGAAGTCTCCCAGCTCAGGCTGACACTACTGAAGTCTCCCAGCTCAGGCTGACACTACTGAAGTCTCCCAGCTCAGGCTGACACTACTGAAGTCTCCCAGCTCAGGCTGACACTACTGAAGTCTAGCCCAAGGATAACATCCGGCTCCTCACCGCCATCAGAAGAGACCTACATTCACTTGACGAGCAGGGCCGGCAAGCAACAATCAATTGGATACCAAGCCACATCGACCTTGCTGGGAATGATGCGGCAGATGGGGCGGCTAAGTCTGCAACACTTGCGGCCCAACCTGCGACTACAATTGCCATTAGCCGCAGGCAGGTGCACCTGGGGGCAGCTTCGGCAGCCAGACGCCCACTACCAGCACCGGGAGCATCTCGGAGCCGGCACTGGTATGACAGAGCGACACGTAGGGAACCCCCACCAAACATGAGGAAACTGAATAGGGAGCTGCAAGTCAGCGTCCACCGCCTGCGCCTCGGCTACCCTACTGCAAAGCACCTCATCGAACGCATGAGTGAGGAGCTTTGCCGCCACTGCGACCAGATGGTTCCAAAGCCTCTAGTTCACTACATGCTTGACTGTCCTGCGACGACGTCCATCCGCCGCAGGCACTTCCCGATGGCACCTGGGGATCTGACCCGCGAGGACAAAGCAGCCCGGCTGGTTTACCTGGCCACCCATGACTTGGAGACACTGCTCCCAGTCCTAGCCACCCACCCGCCCCCTCGATGACGACGCCGGAGAACCCCGACGACGACCAAGACTACCCACTACAGCTATTCTTTCTCTCACTTCCTTCTTTCTTATCCCCCATCCTTCTTCTTCCTATGTAGGTAGAACCACAGCCTGAAGTACCAAGATCTGCTGATGAAGATGCGACGTCAGAAGACACTCCCCATCATGGGGAGCCACAGCAAGAAAGAAAGAAGAAGATGACCGACACCCTCTACCCAGGGGGCCAATACCGGGTCACCATTTGGAGAAGACCCGGGCCGGATGTACCGGCGAACATACAACAACAATACTAAAGTCTGCCAGCTTAGGTTGACACCAATGAAGTCTGCCAGTTCAGGCTGACACTGGTGAAGTCTGCCAGCTCAGGCTGACACTGGTGAAGTCTGCCAGCTCAGGCTGACACTGGTGAAGTCTGCCAGCTCAGGCTGACACTGGTGAAGTCTGCCAGCTCAGGCTGACACTGGTGAAGTCTGCCAGCTCAGGCTGATACTGGTGAAGTCTGCCAGCTCAGGCTGACACTGGTGAAGTCTGCCAGCTCAGGCTGACACTGGTGAAGTCTGCCAGCTCAGGCTGACACTGGTGAAGTCTCCCAGCTCAGGCTGACACTGGTGAAGTCTCCCAGCTCAGGCTGACACTGGTGAAGTCTCCAGCTCAGGCTGACACTGGTGAAGTCTCCCAGCTCAGGCTGACACTGGTGAAGTCTCCCAGCTCAGGCTGACACTGGTGAAGTCTCCCAGCTCAGGCTGACACTGGTGAAGTCTCCCAGCTCAGGCTGACACTGGTGAAGTCTCCCAGCTCAGGCTGACACTGGTGAAGTCTCCCAGCTCAGGCTGACACTGGTGAAGTCTCCCAGCTCAGGCTGACACTGGTGAAGTCTCCCAGCTCAGGCTGACACTGGTGAAGTCTCCCAGCTCAGGCTGACACTGGTGAAGTCTCCCAGCTCAGGCTGACACTGGTGAAGTCTCCCAGCTCAGGCTGACACTGGTGAAGTCTCCCAGCTCAGGCTGACACTGGTGAAGTCTCCCAGCTCAGGCTGACACTGGTGAAGTCTCCCAGCTCAGGCTGACACTGGTGAAGTCTCCCAGCTCAGGCTGACACTGGTGAAGTCTCCCAGCTCAGGCTGACACTGGTGAAGTCTCCCAGCTCAGGCTGACACTGGTGAAGTCTCCCAGCTCAGGCTGACACTGGTGAAGTCTCCCAGCTCAGGCTGACACTGGTGAAGTCTCCCAGCTCAGGCTGACACTGGTGAAGTCTCCCAGCTCAGGCTGACACTGGTGAAGTCTCCCAGCTCAGGCTGACACTGGTGAAGTCTCCCAGCTCAGGCTGACACTGGTGAAGTCTCCCAGCTCAGGCTGACACTGGTGAAGTCTCCCAGCTCAGGCTGACACTGGTGAAGTCTGCCAGCTCAGGCTGACACTGGTGAAGTCTGCCAGCTCAGGCTGACACTGGTGAAGTCTCCAGCTCAGGCTGACACTGGTGAAGTCTCCAGCTCAGGCTGACACTGGTGAAGTCTCCCAGCTCAGGCTGACACTGGTGAAGTCTCCCAGCTCAGGCTGACACTGGTGAAGTCTCCCAGCTCAGGCTGACACTGGTGAAGTCTCCCAGCTCAGGCTGACACTGGTGAAGTCTCCCAGCTCAGGCTGACACTGGTGAAGTCTCCCAGCTCAGGCTGACACTGGTGAAGTCTCCCAGCTCAGGCTGACACTGGTGAAGTCTCCCAGCTCAGGCTGACACTGGTGAAGTCTCCCAGCTCAGGCTGACACTGGTGAAGTCTCCCAGCTCAGGCTGACACTGGTGAAGTCTCCCAGCTCAGGCTGACACTGGTGAAGTCTGCCAGCTCAGGCTGACACTGGTGAAGTCTGCCAGCTCAGGCTGACACTGGTGAAGTCTCCAGCTCAGGCTGACACTGGTGAAGTCTCCAGCTCAGGCTGACACTGGTGAAGTCTGCCAGCTCAGGCTGACACTGGTGAAGTCTCCCAGCTCAGGCTGACACTGGTGAAGTCTCCCAGTCCTTAGTGAAACTGTCAAGTCACAGCCGCGGCGAGAAACGTAGAGGTCACATGACTGTGGTAGAAGGGAGGGGGGCAGTAGTAATAATATGGAGTAGTAGTAGTAGTAGTAGTACAGGCAGCAGTGACAGTAATAGTAATAAAGGCAGTGGTGGCAGTAGTGGTAATAAAGATAGTGGTAGCAAACCATACCACGGGTGGGGTTTGAACCCGCGGTCAGAGAGTCTCAAAACTCCAGACCGTCGCGTAAGCCACATGGTTTGTTTGCAATCGTGTCATTACGATTTCGTGAGTCAGATAGTAGTAGCAGTAGGTCTACTATCCCCCACCAGAGAGGACTAATAATAAGAGATAATAACATTGCAAGGTTCAGCCTCGTGGAACCCCGTGTTCATCATGAACTGCAAGAAACCCATTTCACGTGCCTTAAATATTCTATCTAGAGGTAGCATATACACAGGGGTCATCCCACAGTCACTAAAAACAACATAGTCCCACTTAACAAAGGTGGCAGTAATGCAATTGCAACGAATTACAGACCGATGGCACTAACGTCCCGCATTATAAACATTCTTTGAGAGGGTTATAATCAGCAAGGTCGCCGCCAACCACATGGACACCCGACAACTGCACAACCCAGGGCAACATGGGTTTAGAGCAAGTCGCTGCTCTGGAGGATTAACAAAATACAGATGTGGTATACACAGACTTTGCGAAAGCCTTCAACAAGTGTGACCATGGTGTAATAGCACATAAAATGCCTGATAAAGGAATAACAGGAAAAGTGGGTAGATGGATCTATAACTTCCTAAAAGAAGACAAAGAGTAATAGTAAACAGAGTAAAGTTAGAGGCCGCTACAATGAAAAGCTCTGTTCCACAAGGTACAGTACTCGCCCCCAACCTTTTCATCATCCTTATATCTGACAGAGAGATGTAAGCCACAGCAACGTGTCCTCCTTAGCTGAAGATACCGAATTTGAATGACACTGAGGACACTGCAAATCTCAAAGCGGACATTAACCAAGTCTTTAAATGGGCCTCAGTAAATAATATGAAGCTCAAAGAGATCAAATTTCGATTACTTCGCTATGGAAAACTCAAGAAAATAAAAACTGGATCAGAGTATAAAACAAATCTGAACTACACAATAGAGCGATAAAAACAAATGTGAAGAACCTGGGAGTGATAATGTCAGAGAATCTCACTTTCAAAATTCACAGCGTCTCTACCACATCTGCTAGAAAAAATGATAGGATGGATAATGAGAACCTTCAGAACTAGGGATGTTCTCTCTAGGTTGGAATATTGTTGGACACTAACAGCCCCTTTCACGGCAGGCGAAATTGCAAACCTGGAGAATATACAGAGAACTTTCACTGCATGTATAAGTATCATACAGCACCTAAATTACTGGGAAAAGTTGAAGTCCCTTGACCTGTGCTCCTTGGAACGCAGGCGAGAAAGATACATGATGATAGACAGTTAGATAACACTATGTAACAAAATTTCACTTTTGTCGTGTTTCTGGGAAATAAACATCATTTCCCAATTCTTTATAACTAAACAAAATTAAAAAAAAACACAATTTTGATCCCAGAACTTTGCTTTTGTGGTCAGGACACTTCTGGAACACTTTCAAGAAAGGCTGATGTAAAACTATTATGTTCTAGGGTTTTGAATCAAGACGCTGCAATCATTCTCCAGATGCATTCTGCTACATATGTGGTCAATTCATTAAGACAAGAGCAAATAAGTTGTCTGTAACAACATCTAAAAAAATGTGTGAAGTAAGGTAAGAAAGTCATTAGTTATATGAAGGGTAAAATCTTGAATAGGAACATTTTTTAAATGAAATGTATGTAACAGAAACTAATTCTTTTGTTATTTTACAGGATGGTATAGAGGAGGAAAAAGAGGCATGAAGTTTGCTGTTCCTAGAATATGGTGTGAACCCACTGATCACTCCACCAACTGCTACTTCTGCCTGGTGAACCCACTGATCACTCCACCAACTGCTACTTCTGCCTGGTGAACCCACTGATCACTCCACCAACTGCTACTTCTGCCTGGTGGATCCTTCCAAACGCCCAACTGGGAAAAATGCACCTGCTATTTCTTATCCAGACCTTCCCTCTTCTATTGCACCAGTACCACACAGTGCTGATCTTCCTGTACCTACACCTCCAGAAAGAAGTCAACCGTCAGAAGAAGAAAGCAGCAAATCAGAAAATGAAGAGCACAGTGAACAAGACTATGATCTCACAGATGCAGCTGTTGGGAGGAATCCTTACTACCCAAACCAAACAGACCTCAGGGACCTTATCAGAGATCTTGGTTTGACAAAGTCAAATGCTGAGCTTTTGATTTCAAGGTTCAAGGAGTGCGACTGGGTGGATGAAAGTGTGCAAGTGACAAGCCAAAGAAAACGTCACCAACATTTCTCAAGCTTCTTCACTAATGAAGACAGGTTGTGCTACTGTAATGATGTATCAGGCCTGTTTGATGAAATTGGAATTGCATGCAATCCAGGTGAGTGGAGATTCTTCATTGACAGTTCCTCCAAAAGCCTAAAAGCTGTACTTATGCACAATGGAAACAAGTATCCATCTCTTCCCTTGGCTCATTCAGTGCATCTTAAGGAGGACTACAACAGTGTCAAACTTCTAGTGGAAGCTTTGAACTATGATAAGTATGGCTGGGAGGTTATTGGAGACTTCAAAATTGAGGCATTTTTGATGGGGCTCCAAGGAGGGTCTACCAAGTTTCTCTGTTATCTCTGTCATAGGGATAGTAGAGACAAAGCAGCACATTACCAGAGGAAGCACTGGCCTCAAACGACTGAGTTCTCAGTAGGAAGACATAATATCAAACATAAACCATTGGTGGATCCTCAAAAAAGGTTCTGTTCCCTCCATTAAACATCAAACTAGAGATAATGAAACAGTTTGTTACAGCTCTTGACAAAGAGTCTGCAGCCTTCAAGTATCTTCAAGACTTCTTTCCCAAGCTATCAGAGGCAAAGGTGAAGGCTGGCATCTTCACTGGACCACAGGTCAGGAAAATCATAGAGTGTTCAGAATTTCCAAAGAAGTTCACAGATAAGAAAAAGTTAGCCTGGAAGTTTTGTTGCTGCAGCACAGAGCTTTCTGGACAACAACAAGGCTGACAATTATGTAGAACTTGTTGAGACCTTGGTAAAAAGCTGTGGTCAGATGGGCTGCAGGATGTCCCTTAAGGTCCATATCCTTGATGCTCATCTTGACAATTTCAAGGAGAATATGGGAGCATACTCAGAGCAAGGATATTCTCAGAGGACCAAGATATAATGTACTTTGTACATTTACATTCCTCATTTACATAAATGACATACCGAATGCATCACAACTACTCAAACCCATATTATTTGCAGATGACAACATATGTTTTCTCTCACCCAAATTCAGTCATACTGGCCAACACTGTTAATGCCGAATTACAGAAAATATCAACATGGATGACGACTAACAAGCTTACTCTCAATACTGACAAGACCTACTTCATACAGTTTGGAAACAGCCACAAATGTTCCACTTAACATAACACTCAATGGTACACCCATCACAAGACTCAGAGGGAAAATTCCTAGGAATCCACCTTGACAGTAGCCTTAAATTCCAAACACACATATAACAAATTTCTAAGAAAATCTCAAAGACAGTAGGCATATTATCAAAGATACGCTATTATGTGCCACAATCAGCTCTCCTTGTACTATATCATTCACTTATCTACCCTTATCTCACCTATGGAATCTGTGCATGGGGCTCAACAACATTAAATCACCTTAGACCACTCATAACCCAGCAAAAGGCTGCAGTCAGAATGATAAATCCCCACTCTAGACAGCATACTCCACCAATATTCAAAAACCTAAAACTACTCACCATAAAGAACATTTATACTTATTCTTGTGCCTACTACATACATAGAACTCTACACTCTAATATAAACCCTCCGCTCAAAATTCTCCTCACCAACTTTAATAGGACCCATGACCACAACACAAGACACAGATCACTTTTTGATATACCCAATGTCCATATTAACCTATGTAAAAATTATATGCACATAAAGGGCCCCAGAATCTGGAATTCATTACCAGTAAATATTAAGATAACCTTGTCTGAAAATCATTTGAAGACTTCTCAAAAACCACCTACTTATCCTAAACTAAATACTCATACTGTAAACTTTAAAAAATGCTCACTGTTATTTTCCTCAAGAAAATCTCAATTTTATATTACCATCCTCCTAAACACTTGTTACAATTTAATATCATCATATTGTAATTTGAAATAAAATATATAACTAGAATAAGCTCAATCAATTTCTCTAATATTATGTACATAGTCTATAAGTCATTAGATTAAGCTGCCCTTAATGCCATGGCATGTCAGTGGCTCTCCTTTCACTTCAGTTTATGATTGTAACTACCAATACCTATGTAAAATTGCAATGAAATAAAATTTACTTTACTTTACATAATGGGAGACAACATTTCGGGGCTTAAACGTGTGTGTGTGTATGTATGTATGTGTATTGATTACCATTTTGTCCTATGCACATGTCGATTGAAAGCTGGGCCTGTTGTATGTGTGTGTGCGTGTATGTATATGTGTGTGTATGTGTAATTTGTTCATGATTGTAACTATATATGATGTGATTATGATTCATTACCTTTGTAACTTGTCATGATTGTAACCAGCTCTACCTGGAGCTCATTACCTTTGTAACTTGTCATGATTGTGACCAGCTCTAGTTCATTACCTTTATAACTTGTCATGAGTGTGACCAGCTCTACCTGGAGCTCATTATCTTTGTAACTTGTCATAATTGTGACCAGATCTAGTTCATTACCTTTGTAACTTGTCATGAATGTGACCAGCTCTACCTGGAGCTCATTACCTTTATAACTTGTCATGAGTGTGACCAGCTCTACCTGGAGCTCATTACCTTTGTAACTTGTCATAATTGTGACCAGATCTAGTTCATTACCACTGTAACTTGTTCATCTATCAAAACTTTGGGGTCCAGTCCCTGGACCCATTATGTACCTCTGTAATCTTTTGACTACCGCCCACAGGATGGCTATGGGGTGACTACCGCCCACAGGATGGCTATGGGGTGACTACCGCCCACAGGATGGCTATGGGGTGACTACCGCCCACAGGATGGCTATGGGGTGACTACCGCCCACAGGATGGCTATGGGGTGACTACCGCCCACAGGATGGCTATGGGGTGACTACCGCCCACAGGATGGCTATGGGTGACTACCGCCCACAGGATGGCTATGGGGTGACTACCGCCCACAGGATGGCTATGGGGTGACTACCGCCCACAGGATGGCTATGGGGTGACTACCGCCCACAGGATGGCTATGGGGTGACTACCGCCCACAGGATGGCTATGGGGTGACTACCGCCCACAGGATGGCTATGGGGTGACTACCGCCCACAGGATGGCTATGGGGTGACTACCGCCCACAGGATGGCTATGGGGTGACTACCGCCCACAGGATGGCTATGGGGTGACTACCGCCCACAGGATGGCTATGGGGTGACTACCGCTCACAGGATGGCTATGGGGTGACTACCGCCCACAGGATGGCTATGGGGTGACTACCGCCCACAGGATGGCTATGGGGTGACTACCGCCCACAGGATGGCTATGGGGTGACTACCGCCCACAGGATGGCTATGGGGTGACTACCGCCCACAGGATGGCTATGGGGTGACTACCGCCCACAGGATGGCTATGGGGTGACTACCACCCACAGGATGGCTATGGGGTGACTACCGTCCACAGGATGGCTATGGGGTGACTACCACCCACAGGATGGCTATGGGGTGACTACCACCCACAGGATGGCTATGGGGTGACTACCACCCACAGGATGGCTATGGGGTGACTACCACCCACAGGATGGCTATGGGGTGACTACCGCCCACAGGATGGCTATGGGGTGACTACCGCCCACAGGATGGCTATGGGGTGACTACCGCCCACAGGATGGCTATGGGCTGCATAATAAAGATATCAAACTAAACGGGAAAGTAATTTGTTGCTGCTCCCAAATCTAGAAAAACTGCTCATTTTTAACTTTGTAAATGTGGAAACTTTATTTAGTCGCAAGTTCCACAGGGTAAGTGAGCCGTAAGGAGCCTTAAACATACCATGGATCGGCCCTCGGTGTTCAGGAACCCACACACCCAACCAAAACATACACACACATTCAAGTTGGCAGAGGTAACTATTGTGTACATTTTAATTGATAGATTTATTCACCTAGGAAAGCCTAGGAAAGTTTGTACAGTTAGTAACTAATAGTAGGATTATTGAAGCAACGTTAGATATTAATAATGTAGCTCTAGCACCCTAATATAGGTAGTTATAAGCCTGAATAGGTACATTAGGTTATGATAGCTAGAGAGAACTGGCAGCTCCACACTTGAATCTAAGCGGGAGAGAGCGCCACTTCTTTCTTCTTGACTTGGACATCGTGGTGTTAACAGGGTACTAAGAGCTAGAGCTCGGTCCCCCACGTGTCTTCAAAATACTTGCCTGGGAACCAAGAATCACAGAGGCTTCCCGACGTACTGTGGATTCGTCTCTGGCCCAGGCCCCCACAGTAAGATAATATACTCTGCATTTCTCTTAGTATAGCTGGCCGGCGATATTCGGAGTAAGGTGGGGTTATTTGAGTTGTGGGTTATAAGCGGGCGAAGGCCCACTATAAGGTAATAATTGTGGGCAATCCCCCTTAAGTATTAGTCTAGAAGCTAGTGTCACTTACTGCATATATTGCTTAAGGGATATCCTTGAAACCAGGGGACTCTGAGGTGCAGGCAGGACACTAATTACCACTTAATTTGCAGGTTAAGACTCTTCCCTTCACATGGTGGTTGGAGGGGGTTATAGCTTAGGGAGATTTGGAAGTGTAGGAGACATTTCTACTCCATCAAGTAAGTTAAACCCTCTTATATTCATGCATGCAGGGGGGAATTCTTTCGGCTGCAGTTAGCTAGAAATTTGTCCCATAGCCACTTGTAAGTCTGAGAGAAGTGTCTCAGAGTGTCGGTGTCAACAGTGCTTGCTCTAAGTGCAGCTTACAAGAAGGCAGTCCCAAAACAAATTTCTACAGTAAATATGTTTCAGAAAGTTTAAAATAAAATTTGTGTAAATTTTATTTTATGTAAATTTTATTTATTTTATTATATGTTTTTGCTAGTTTTGGATGTACCTTTACCTTCAAAGGTAAAGGTACATCCAAAACTAGCAAAAACATATTGAAATTTAGCCATTTTTTTTTTTAAATTCATCATGTAAGCCACAAAAACAAAGTTTAAAATGAATAATGGGAATTTTCTATTGTTTTGCAATAAAAGGAGTTGGAAAATAACACTTACTCGCCAGGAACAAAAATTGTGTTAGTGATAATCCTAGAGAGACCAGTCCCGAATCTTCACAAGGAAATCACTTCCTACGAAAGCAAAAGACTCGGCAGGCGGTGCAACGAGTACGCTAAGAGGCAACACAGTAAGTGTCAGGGGCCTAAGACTGTTCAACTGTCTTCCAGTATACAACAGACCCTTAGCTGTCTTCAAGAGGACAAGCACCTAAAGTCAGCACTTGACCAGCCGGGCTGGTTGACCCCTTGGAACACCCTCCACGTATACTTCAGGTAAGGTGGTGGAGACTGATGTATGTCAGCAAACTAACCTGTCACCAAGGTGACAGAGAACTGCAATAGGATGGCTGTAAACTCTGATATGACGGAAAAGAGCACTGTTGGTGTTGGCAAGGCTAACACATTTGTTGTGTTCTATCAGAGAGCAGCCAGATTCTCCAGAATATTAGAGGGGATAGAATAAAGCAGGAAATGGAGTAAACGATGAAAACACCAATGATAGGAGGAGAGGAAATAAATGGTATAAAATACCGACACAATGGAAAAATAAACACAAACAGTATAATGTGATCCTTTATTGACAACGTTTCGCCCACGCAGTGGGCTTTATCGAGTCACAGGCAGATCTGTTTGTGACTCGATAAAGCCCACTGCGTGGGCGAAACGTTGTCAATAAAGGATCACATTATACTGCTTATGTGTTTATTTTTCAATAGGAAGAGAGGTATGAACAAGATTATTGAGTATACCTGGAGAGGGTTCCGGGGGTCAACGCCCCTGCGACCCGGTCTGTGGCCAGGCATCATGGTGGATCAGGGCCTGATCAACCAGGCTGTTACTGTTGGCTGCACGCAAACCGACGTACGAACCACAGCCCGGCTGGTCAGGTACTGACTTTAGGTGCCTGTACAGTGCCTGCTTGAAGACAGCCAGGGGTCTATTGGTAATCCCTCTTATGTATGCTGGGAGGCAGTTGAACAGTCTTGCGCCCCTGACACTTATTGTGTTGTCTCTTATCGTGCTAGTGGCACCTCTGTTTTTCATTGGGGGAATGTTGCATCGTCTGCAGAGTCTATTGCTTTCATAGGGAGTGATTTTCGAGTGAAAGTTTGGTACTAATTCCTCTAGGATTTTCCAAGGGTATATGATCATGTACCTCTCCCGCCTGCGTTCTAGGGAGTACAGGTTTAGGAACTTCAAGCGTTCCCAGTAATTGAGGTGTTTTATCGCAGTTATGTGTGCCGTGAAGGTTCTCTGTACACAGAGTGAGTACAGATGAAATGAGATCTAAGAGGTGGTAGTATTTGCTATACTCTTTGAAAAAAAAAAAAAAAAGTGTATGGTATAAAAAACTAAGTAATAAAGATGAGAAACCACGAGTATAACTGTTTCTGTAACTACTGACACTGATGATGGGACACCACGAGTATAACTTTGCTTCTATTATTACAAACACTGATGATGGGACACCATGAAGATAGTTGTATTCCTGTTACTATAAACACGGACGATGGGACACTAAGCAAAGTTCTTCCTGTAATTACAAATACATAATCACAATTATATATTAGTTTGACGAAAAGCAACTTTGATATCTAGTGGATGGACGAGGATGTTGTTAAAATTTTGAAGACTGAAAATGTAAAGAAGGCAAAGAACAAAAGATTTCATAGAAATCTCTGCCAAACAGGTGGAAAGATTGCCTCTGTTATCATCCTGGTGAGTTTCGTTTCTTTGAGTGCTATTATGTCTGGGGATGTCTCCTTGATTCTTTCATGCCACTCCTCACATTTATTTGTTATTCCGTTTGCATTTGTATACCAAACCTTTAACTTCTTTTCTGAAACTGGTCTGGGAGGAGAGAAGTCTGTTTAGCATGAGAGCAGGAAGAGTTTCTGAGAGCAGGAAGAGTTTCTGAGAGCAGGAAGAGTTTATGAGAGCAGGAAGAGTTTATGAGAGCAGGAAGAGTTTATGAGAGAAGGAAGAGTTTATGAGAGCAGAAAGAGTTTATGAGAGCAGGAAGAGTTTATGAGAGCAGGAAGAGTTTATGAGAGCAGGAAGAGTTTATGAGAGCAGGAAGAGTTTATGAGAGCAGGAAGAGTTTATGAGAGCAGGAAGAGTTTATGAGAGCAGGAAGAGTTTATGAGAGCAGGAAGAGTTTATGAGAGCAGGAAGAGTTTATGAGAGCAGGAAGAGTTTATGAGAGCAGGAAGAGTTTATGAGAGCAGGAAGATAAGCAAGGCGAGAGAATAAGCTGTAAGAGTGGAAACTTCAGAAACAAGAAACTGAGGTTTACATGTATAGGGTACGAAGGAAGAGAGAAACAGGAACACTTTTCCTGGGAAAATGAGCAAAGAAAAAAAGTGGTGGACGTACTCCCACTGTGCATAGACTTGCGGTAAACGTTAGAAACCATAGCCATCACAGAGCGGTGGACACTAACATCAAAGAAAGGAAGCAAAGGTTACAGTTCCACTCAGTTTTGAACTTGATTGAAGTAGCAAGATTAATAATTGCATCAAGAAAAGGTTGGTAGAGACTTGAGTCATGTGGCCAAAGAGCAAAGACATTACCTACATAGCGAAGCCAGAGAGAAGGACATTCCCCAATAAGAGGAAGTAGAACAGTTTCCAAGTATTCCATATACAGGTTAGCCAGAACACTGGATAGAGGAGAGCCCATAGCAACACCGAAGGTGAGAATACCCGCTTTTGCGAATTAGATCAAGAACGACATCAGTGGATAATAATAATTATTATTAATAATAATAATAATAATAATATCTTTATTTCTACAATTACATGTACAAGGTATACAGGCCTAGCTGACATCAGTGACATACTACTATATAAAATGCCCCTTGTTATGCTGAGCATTTCGGGCAAAGTACGCCAGTTTGTCCCAAGATGCGACCCACACCAGTCGACTAACACCCAGGAACCTATTTGACTGATAGGTGAACATAGACAACCGGTGTAAGGAAACACGTCCGATTTTTCCACCCCCTTCGCCGGGAATCGAACCCGGACTCTCACCCTATGAAGCGAGAGCTTTTGCCACCAGGCCACGGGGCACCGTATCTTTTTTTCATTTACTTACACAGCTACACAATGAACCATTTTTGCAACATATTCTGGTACATCATTATAAGATCTCTGAACAAAATATGGATCAATTACTAGATAAAAAAAAATAGGTTAGAATTTTTTTTGACATACAAAAGAGCACTGTATGGAGCCCCTCTACTGAACTAATAACATTTATGCAGAACCTACAGGTAACAGCTGAAGTGGTCATGAGGCGAGGAACCAGCAACACTGTGAAGGTGCACGCCAGTGTTCCAGCTAAGGTGCACGCCAGTGTTCCAGCTAAAGTGCACGCCAGTGTTTCAGCTAAGGTACACGCCAGTGTTCCAGCTAAGGTGCACGCCAGTGTTCCAGCTAAGGTGCACGCTAGTGTTCCAGCTAACGTGCACGCCAGTGTTCCAGCTAAGGTGCACGCCGTGTTCCAGCTAAGGTGCACGCCAGTGTTGCAGCTAAGGTGCACGCCAGTGTTGCAGCTAAGGTGCACGCCAGTGTTGCAGCTAAGGTGCACGCCAGTGTTGCAGCTAAGGTGCACGCCAGTGTTGCAGCTAAGGTGCACGCCAGTGTTGCAGCTAAGGTGCACGCCAGTGTTGCAGCTAAGGTGCACGCCAGTGTTGCAGCTAAGGTGCACGCCAGTGTTGCAGCTAAGGTGCACGCCAGTGTTGCAGCTAAGGTGCACGCCAGTGTTGCAGCTAAGGTGCACGCCAGTGTTGCAGCTAAGGTGCACGCCAGTGTTGCAGCTAAGGTGCACGCCAGTGTTGCAGCTAAGGTGCACGCCAGTGTTGCAGCTAAGGTGCACGCCAGTGTTGCAGCTAAGGAGCACGCCAGTGTTGCAGCTAAGGTGCACGCCAGTGTTCCAGCTAAGGTGCACGCCTGTGTTCCAGCTAAGGTGCACGCCTGTGTTCCAGCTAAGGTGCACGCCAGTGTTCCAGCTAAGATGCACGCCAGTGTTGCAGCTATTGAGCACGACAGTGCTGCAGCTAAGGAGCACGCCAGTGTTGCAGCTAAGGTGCATGCCAGTGTTGCAGCTAAGGAGCACGCCAGTGCTGCAGCTAAGGAGCACGACAGTGCTGCAGCTAAGGAGCACGCCAGTGTTGCAGCTAAGGTGCATGCCAGTGTTGCAGCTAAGGAGCACGCCAGTGTTGCAGCTAAGGTGCACGCCAGTGTTGCAGCTAAGGAGCACGCCAGTGTTGCAGCTAAGGAGCACGCCAGTGTTGCAGCTAAGGTGCATGCCAGTGTTGCAGCTAAGGTGCATGCCAGTGTTGCAGCTAAGATGCACGCCAGTGTTGCAGCTATTGAGCACGACAGTGCTGCAGCTAAGGAGCACGCCAGTGTTGCAGCTAAGGTGCATGCCAGTGTTGCAGCTAAGGAGCACGCCAGTGCTGCAGCTAAGGAGCACGCCAGTGTTCCAGCTAAGGAGCACGCCAGTGTTGCAGCTAAGGAAGACGCCAGAGTTGCAGCTAAGGTGCACGCCAGTGTTGCAGCTAAGGTGCACGCCAGTGTTGCAGCTAAGGTGCACGCCAGTGTTGCAGCTAAGGAGCACGCCAGTGTTGCAGCTAAGGTGCACGCCAGTGTTGCAGCTAAGGTGCACGCCAGTGTTCCAGCTAAAGTGCACGCTAGTGTTACAGTTAAGGTGCACGCCAGTGTTCCAGCTAAGGAGCACGCCAGTGTTGCAGCTAAGGTGCACGCCAGTGTTGCAGCTAAGGTGCACGCCAGTGTTGCAGCTAAGGTGCACGCCAGTGTTGCAGCTAAGGTGCACGCCAGTGTTGCAGCTAAGGTGCACGCCAGTGTTGCAGCTAATGTGCACGCCAGTGTTCCAGCTAAAGTGCACGCCAGTGTTGCAGCTAAGGTGCACGCCAGTGTTGCAGCTAAGGTGCACGCCAGTGTTGCAGCTAAGGTGCACGCCAGTGTTGCAGCTAAGGTGCACGCCAGTGTTGCAGCTAAGGTGCACGCCAGAGTTGCAGCTAAGGTGCACGCCAGTGTTGCAGCTAAGGTGCACGCCAGTGTTGCAGCTAAGGTGCACGCCAGTGTTGCAGCTAAGGTGCACGCCAGTGTTGCAGCTAAGGTGCACGCCAGTGTTGCAGCTAAGGTGCACGCCAGTGTTGCAGCTAAGGTGCACGCCAGTGTTGCAGCTAAGGTGCACGCCAGTGTTGCAGCTAAGGTGCACGCCAGTGTTGCAGCTAAGACACGCCAGTGTAGCAGCTGAAGAAACACGCCAGTGTTCAGCTGAAGTGCACGCCAGTGTTTGCAGGTACAGCCAGTGTTGCAGCCAGGTGCACGCAGTGTTCCAGCTAAGGTGCACGACCAGTGTTCCAGCTAAGGTGCACGCCAGTGTTCCAGCTAAGGTGCACGACAGTGTTCCAGCTAAGGTGCACGACAGTGTTTCAGCTAAGGTACACGCCAGTGTTGCAGCTAAGGTGCACGCCAGTGTTCCAGCTAAGGTGCACGCCAGTGTTGCAGCTAAGGTGCACTCAGTGTTGCAGCTAAGGTACACGCCAGTGTTGCAGCTAAGGTACACGCCAGTGTTGCAGCTAAGGTGCACGCCAGTGTTCCAGCTAAGGTGCACGCCAGTGTTGCAGCTAAGGTGCACTCAGTGTTGCAGCTAAGGTGCACGCCGATGTTGCAGCTAAGGTGCACGCCAGTTTTGCAGCTAAGGTGCACGCCAGTGTTGCAGCTAAGGTGCACGCCAGTGTTCTAGCTAAGATGCACGCCAGTGTTCTAGCTAAGGTGCACGCCTGTGTTCCAGCTAAGGTGCACGCTAGTGTTCTAAGGTGCACGCCTGCGTTCCAGCTAAGGTGCACGCCAGTGTTGCAGCTAAGGTGCACGACAGTGTTTCAGCTAAGGTACACGCCAGTGTTGCAGCTAAGGTACACGCCAGTGTTGCAGCTAAGGTACACGCCAGTGTTGCAGCTAAGGTACACGCCAGTGTTGCAGCTAAGGTACACGCCAGTGTTGCAGCTAAGGTACACGCCAGTGTTGCAGCTAAGGTACACGCCAGTGTTGCAGCTAAGGTGCACGCCAGTGTTCCAGCTAAGATGCACGCCAGTGTTGCAGCTATTGAGCACGACAGTGCTGCAGCTAAGGAGCACGCCAGTGTTGCAGCTAAGGTGCATGCCAGTGTTGCAGCTAAGGAGCACGCCAGTGCTGCAGCTAAAGAGCACGACAGTGCTGCAGCTAAGGAGCACGTCAGTGTTGCAGCTAAGGTGCATGCCAGTGTTGCAGCTAAAGAGCACGCCAGTGTTGCAGCTAAGGTGCACGCCAGTGTTGCAGCTAAGGAGCACGCCAGTGTTGCAGCTAAGGAGCACGCCAGTGTTGCAGTTAAGGTGCACGCCAGTGTTGCAGCTAAGGTGCATGCCAGTGTTGCAGCTAAGATGCACGCCAGTGTTGCAGCTATTGAGCACGACAGTGTGCAGCTAGCAGCCAGTGTTGCAGCAGAGCACGCCAGTGTTGCAGCTAAGGTGCATGCCAGTGTTGCAGCTAAGGAGCACGCCAGTGCTGCAGCTAAGGAGCATGCCAGTGTTCCAGCTAAGGAGCACGCCAGTGTTGCAGCTAAGGAAGACGCCAGAGTTGCAGCTAAGGTGCACGCCAGTGTTGCAGCTAAGGTGCACGCTAGTGTTGCAGCTAAGGTGCACGCCAGTGTTGCAGGTAAGGAACACGCCAGTGTTGCAGCTAAGGTGCACGCTAGTGTTGCAGCTAAGGTGCACGCCAGTGTTCCAGCTAAAGTGCACGCTAGTGTTACAGTTAAGGTGCACGCCAGTGTTGCAGCTAAGGAGCACGCCAGTGTTGCAGCTAAGGTGCACGCCAGTGTTGCAGCTAAGGTGCACGCCAGTGTTCCAGCTAAGTGCACGCCAGTGTTGCATCTAAGGTGCACGCCAGTGTTGCAGCCTAGAGGTGCAGCCAGTGTTGCAGCTAAGGTGCACGCCAGTGTTGCAGCTAAGGTGCACGCCAGTGTTGCCTAAGGTGCACGCCAGTGTTGCAGCTAAGGTGCACGCCAGTGTTGCCAGCAGCCATTGAGCGTGCACGCCAGTGTTGCAGCTAAGGTGCACGCCAGTGTTGCAGCTAAGGTTGCACGCCAGTGTTGCAGCTAAGGTGCACGCCAGTGTTGCAGCTAAGATGCAGCCGTGTTCCAGCTAAGGAGCACGCCAGTGTTCCAGCTAAGGAGCAGCCAGTGTTCCAGCTAAGGAGACGCCAGAGTTGCAGCTAAGTGCACGCCAGTGTTGAGCTAGGCAGCATTTGCAGAAGAGTGACCCCAGTTTGCAGCTAAGGGCACGCCAGTGTTCAGCTTAAGGTGCACGCCAGTGTTGCAGTAAGGTGAACGCCAGTGTTGCAGCTAAGGTAGCACGCCAGTGTTCCGTAGGTGCACGCCTGTGTTGCAGGTAAGGTGCACGCACAGTGTTGCAGCTAAGGTGCACGCCAGTGTTGCAGCTAAGTGTAGCACGCCAGTGTTGCAGCTAAGGTGCACGCCAGTGTTGCAGCTAAGGTGCACGCCAGTGTTGCAGCTAAGGTGCACGCCAGTGTTGCAGCTAAGGTGCACGCCAGTGTTGCAGCTAAGGTGCACGCCAGTGTTGCAGCTAAGGTGCAGCCAGTGTTGCAGCTAAGGTGCACGCCAGTGTTGCAGCGGTGGCAGGTGCACGCCAGTGTTGCAGCTAAGGTGCACGCCAGTGTTGCAGCTAAGGTGCACGCCAGTGTTGCAGCTAAGGCACGCCAGTGTTGCAGCTAAGGTGCACGCCAGTGTTGCAGCTAAGGTGCACGCCAGTGTTCAGCTTGCAAGGTGCACGCCAGTGTTGCAGCTAAGGTCACGCCAGTGTTCAGCTAAGTGCACGCCAGTGTTGCAGCTAAGGTGACGCCAGTGTTCTAGCATCACAGTGTCACATGCGCCAGTGTTGCAGCTAAGGTCACGCCAGTGTTCAGCTAGGTCACGCCAGTGTTGCAGCTAAGGTGCACGCCAGTGTTCCAGCTAAGGTGCACGCCAGTGTTGAAGCTAAGGTGCACGCAGTGTTGCAGCTAAGTGCACGCCATGTTGCAGCTAAGGTGCACGCCAGTGTTGCAGCTAAGGTCACGCCAGTGTTGCAGCTAAGGTACGCAGTGTTCTGTAAGGCGCAATGCGCTCAGTGCCTCCAGTGTCAGCTGGTCACGCAGTGTTGCCTAAGGTGCACTCAGGTTGCAGCTAAGGTGCACGCCAATGTTGCAGCTAAGGTGCACGCAGTTTTGCAGCTAAGGTGCACGCCAGTGTTGCAGCTAAGGTCACGCCAGTGTTGCAGCTAAGGTGCACGCCAATGTTCAGCTAAGGTGCACGCCAGTGTTGCAGCTAAGGTGCACGCTAGTGTTCCCAAGGTGCACGCCGTGTTCCAGCTAAGGTGCACGCCAGTGTTGCAGCTAAGGTGCACGACCCGTGTTCAGCTAAGTCACGCCAGTGTTGCAGCTAAGGTGCACGCCAGTGTTGCAGCTAAGGTGCACGCCAGTGTTGCAGCTAAGGTGCACGCCAGTGTTGCAGCTAAGGTGCGCCAGTGTTGCAGCTAGGTGACGCCAGTGTTGCAGCTAAGGTGCACGCCAGTGTTGCAGCTAAGGTGCACGCCAGTGTTGCAGCTAAGGTGCACATCTTTGCAGTCACAAAACAGTAAATTAAGACTAGTTTATGATACAAGTCGGACCGAAACGTCATGATGATTATTATTGTATTGTTCATCATGGTATGTGGCTTTATTGTTCATCATGGTATGTGGCTTTATTGTTCATCATGGTATGTGGCTTTATTGTTCATCATGGTATGTGGCTTTATTGTTCATCATGGTATGTGGCTTTATTGTTCATCATGGTATGTGGCTTTATTGTTCATCATGGTATGTGGCTTTATTGTTCATCATGGTATGTGGCTTTATTGTTCATCATGGTATGTGGCTTTATTGTTCATCATGGTATGTGGCTTTATTGTTCATCATGGTATGTGGCTTTATTGTTCATCATGGTATGTGGCTTTATTGTTCATCATGGTATGTGGCTTTATTGTTCATCATGGTATGTGGCTTTATTGTTCATCATGGTATGTGGCTTTATTGTTCATCATGGTATGTGGCTTTATTGTTCATCATGGTATGTGGCTTTATTGTTCATCATGGTATGTGGCTTTATGTTATTGTTCATCATGGTATGTGGCTTTATTGTTCATCATGGTATGTGGCTTTAGTGTTCATCATGGTATGTGGCTTTATGTTATTGTTCAGCGTGGTATGTGGCTTTATTGTTCATCATGGTATGTGGCTTTATGTTATTGTTCATCATGGTATGTGGCTTTATATTATTGTTCACCATGGTATGTGGCTTTATTGCTCATCATGGTATGTGGCTTTATGTTATTGTTCATCATGGTATGTGGCTTTATGTTATTATTGTATTATTCATCATGGTATGTGGCTTTATGTTATTGTTCATGATATGTGGCTTTGTATTGTTCATCATGGTATGTTGTTTTGTTATTGTTCATCATGGTATGTGGATTATTATGTTATTATTGGTTATTTCATCATGGTATGTGGCTTTATGTTATTGTTCATCATGGTATGTGGCTTTATGTTATTATTGTATTATTCATCATGGTATGTGGCTTTATGTTATTGTTCATCATATGTGGCTTTATGTTATTGTTCATCATGGTATGTTGTTTTGTTATTGTTCATCATGGTATGTGGCTTTATGTTATTATTGTACTATTCATCATGGTATGTGGGTTTATGTTATTGTTCATCATAGTATGTGGCTTTGTTATTGTTCATCATGGTATGTGGCTTTATGTTATCGTTCACCATGGTATGTGGCTTTATGTTATCGTTCATCATGGTATGTGGCTTTGTGTTATTGTTCATCATGGTATGTGGCTTTATTGTTCATCATGGTATGTGGCTTTGTTATTGTTCATCATGGTATGTGGCTTTGTTGTTCATCATGGTATGTGGCTTTGTTGTTCATCATGGTATGTGGCTTTGTTATTATTGTACTATTCATCATGGTATGTGGCTTTATGTTATTGTTCATCATGACATGTGGCTTTGTGTTATTGTTCATCATGGTATGTGGCTTTATTGTTCATCATGGTATGTGGCTTTGTTATTGTTCATCATGGTATGTGGCTTTGTTATTGTTCATCATGGTATGTGGCTTTATGTTATTATTCATCATGATATGTGGCTTTATGTTATTATTCATCATGGTATGTGGCTTTATGTTTACATCATGGTATGTGGCTTTATTTTTCATATTATTATTTTTTATTATTCATCATGGTATGTGGCTATTTTCACATGGTATTGTTTATGTTTATTCATCATGGTATGTAGCTTTATGTTATTGTTCTTGGTATGTGGCTTTGTTATTGTTCATCATGGTATGTGGCTTTATGTTATTGTTCATCATGGTATGTGGCTTTATGTTATTGTTCATCATGGTATGTGGCTTTATGTTATTGTTCATCATGGTATGTGGCTTTATGTTATTGTTCATCATGGTATGTGGCTTTATGTTATTTGTGTACAGTGCTGTGCAATAATTATTGGGGCCGCACACTCAGTAGTGAGTTAATTATTCTGATAGTATGTTTCTTACTGTAGATTCAACTCTACTTACACAGCTATGGAGACTGATAGTTGCTACTGGTAACACACACTGCTGTCTTGTGCACATGATAACATTAATTCCAACCATGAATAAAAAAAACTAGAGGGGGAGACAAGTGCCCTGGTGATGTAACTTAGTGGTGAGGATACACCAGTCAGCCAGGAACATGATAACATGTGTTCTTACCAGGTGATAACGACACAACCTGTCACTAACACCTGTGTTACCACATCACTTTCTTAACACCCAACACTAACCCACACATTCTGCCAACATAATGAAATAAAAGACCTTGAACTGCTATCAGTATACCGATAACAATATGCAAAACTTAAGAGCAGGAATCAAAGCTCTATAACTCTATGAACATGTGATGCAGTGCAAATAATAAAAGATATTACTCTACTGTGTGGAAGGCAATAAATATATTTAAACCTAAGAAGGTAACCATGCGCAGTATCACATTCATTATAAAATATCTGACAAGGAAAACCCCCCAGATTATCTTAAGTGGCTGTCAAGGTGAAAACTTGTAAATTCACACTAGGTCAATATGTACCAACAATTATTATTTTTTGGTAAATACGAGTAGTTATCATATCAGTCTCACTAAATAGCTGATATTCAGATTACAATCAAATTATCATAACACTTCGTTGAAAACCACATTTAGAAGTTGCTTGCCAACACAAGTTAGTGATGATGATAATCATAATTGTGATGGAAGTTTTGTTGTTGTTGTTGGGGTTTATAGGGCCACTGACAGCATGGAAGTTATGAGATATATAGAGCAGTGACCCGGTCAGTGGTCTCGGTTCTAAGTTAATACAGAGGGAGAGGAAGTTAAGACCCCACTGACTTTTTTGGATTATCCTAGGTAATTTACACTATATGATAATGGTGCTTATGTGAACCTGTGCCTAAACAAACTTACACAATGCAAGTGAAGAACACAAGCAGCATGGAAACCTTAAATTAGCTCATTACTGGATAAATCTTGATGTTCATGTTTGGTGTACAAGTAAACCATTATTTACTGATCATGGTTTCCATACTGCTTGTGCCTTTTACTTTAAATTACACCAAAAAAATGTAAAACGAACAAAAATAAAAAGTTTTCCCCACGAAACATACACAATAAAAACATTATAAAATAACCTGCGTCATTTAAAAAAAAAAAGTCAAAAGACCTCTAGACCTATAAAAAGTTCTCAAAAGACCTTGAAAGTAAGTCAATAAATAAAAAAAAAACTTAATTGGAAAGGCAGAGACTGTGGGCAAATAGTTAACATGTGTTCCACAGTGAACAGGAAGCACAAGTCAAGCAAGAGTAGTGCAGGAGAACCTTCAAGCAGGTGCTTGTGACTGAGGTACGTGTGCCTGGTACTCAATGTACAGAAAACACGATTTACAGTGACTGTTCCTGCTAGAGAGGGAGGGGAGGGTGAGCAGGACCAAGCATCAAAGTCTTCTCAAGTGCTGTAACACTTGTTGCTCATCTGAGACCATTCCTTCCCAAGGATATATTTATGCAAGTAACCCATAAAGTTCGTGCGAGGCAGAAGTCTGCAATACAGCTAGCTGGAAATAATAGCTTTCGCCCCAGCATCCGTCTGTTCACTTCCCGGGATGCCAGTATGTCTCAGGCACCAAGAAAACTCCATGTCCTTGTACTGCACAGAAGCACATTGGGCCTGGGACAAAAGACCAGACTGGGAGTCCAAATGGACCGTCAACTGGGATCCACCCAGGTCAACCAGGAATACACTGAGTACAAAATAAGCAGTGAGACATGAAGCTCAACACAGCTCCTCATAAAAGTGATGAAAGTGAAAGCTCACTAGATCTGACAAAGCACGGAAATTCACAGTGCAAAGCTGCATTCCCAAGTGATGAGTAGCAGCCAACAGGTGTGCCAAGTTACAACAGGCCGAGCAATATATCTGATGACATGGCAGCCATATTCCAGCAAGAAGCGACACAATGACACATATTCCAGCAAGAAGCGACACAAGGCCACATATTCCAGCAAGAAGCGACACAAGGCCACATATTCCAGCAAGAAGCGACACAAGGCCACATATTCCAGCAAGAAGCGACACAAGGCCACATATTCCAGCAAGGAGCAACACAAGGCCACATATTCCAGCAATGAGTGAAAAAAGGCCACATATTCCAGCAATGAGCGACAAAAGGCCACATATTCGAGCAAGGAGCAACACAAGGCCACATACTCCAGCAATGAGTGACAAAAGGCCACATATTAGAGGCAAGGAGCAACACAAGACCACATATTCCAGCAAGGAGCAACACAAGGCCACATATTCCAGCAAGGAGCAACACAAGGCCACATATTCCAGCAAGAAGCGACACAAGGCCACATATTCCAGCAAGGAGCGACACAAGGCCACATATTCCAGCAAGGGGCAACACAATGACACACATTCCAGCAAGGAGCGACACAAGGCCACATATTCCAGCAAGGACCAACACAAGGCCACATATTTCAGCAATGAGTGACAAAAGGCCACATATTCCAGCAATGAGTGACAAAAAGCTACATATTCCAGCAATGACCAACACAAGGCCACATATTCCAGCAAGGAGCAACACAAGGCCACATATTCCAGCAAGGAGCAACACAAGGCCACATATTCCAGCAAAAAGCAACACAAGGCCACATATTCCAGCAAGGACCAACACAAGGCCACATATTCCAGCAAGGAGCAACACAAGGCCACATATTCCAGCAAGGAGCAACACAAGGCCACATATTCCAGCAAGGAGCAACACAAGGCCACATATTCCAGCAAGGAGCAACACAAGGCCAATATTCCAGCAAGGAGCGACACAAGGAAATATTCCAGCAAGGAGCAACCAAGGCACACATTCCAGCAAGGGGTGACACAAGGCCACATATTCCAGCAAGGGGCGACACAATGTCACATATTCCAGCAAAGCAACACAAGGCCACATATTCCAGCAAGGAGCAACACAAGGCCACATATTCCAGCAAGGAGCGACAAAAGGTAACATATTCCAGCAAGGAGCAACTCAAGGCCACATATTCCAGCAAGGAGCGACACAAGGCCACATATTCCAGCAAGGGGCGACACAATGACACATATTCCAGCAAGAAGCGACACAAGGCCACATATTCCAGCACGGGGCGACACAAGGTCACATATTCCAGCAAGGAGCGACACAAGGATATATATTCCAGCAAGGAGCAACTCAAGGCCACACATTCCAGCAAGGGGTGACACAAGGCCACATATTCCAGCAAGGGGCGACACAATGCCACATATTCCAGCAAGGAGCGACAAAGGTAACATATTCCAGCAAGAGCAACTCAGGCCAATATTCCAGCAAGGGCGACACAAGGCCACATATTCCAGCAAGGGGCGACACAATGACACATATTCCAGCAAGAAGCGACACAAGGCCACATATTCCAGCACGGGGCGACACAAGGTCACATATTCCAGCAAGGCAGGTGAAATTGCTGAACTAGAAAATGTACAGAGAACCTTCACGGCACGCATAACTACAATAAAACACCTCAATTACTGGGAACGCTTGAAGTTCCTAAACCTGTACTCCCTGGAACGCAGGAGGGAGAGATACATTAATATACACTTGGAAAATCCTAGAGGATTAGTACCAAACTTGCACACGAGAGTCACTCCTACGAAAGCAAATGACTCGGCAGACGATGTAACATCCCCCAATGAAAAGCAGGGTGCCACTAGCACGTTGAGGGACAACACAATAAGTGTCAGGGGCCCAAGACTGTTCAACTGCCTCCCAGCATACATAAGGGGGATTACCAATAGACCCCTGGCTGTCTTCAAGCGGGCACTGGACAGGCACCTAAAGTCGGTGCCTGACCAGCCAGGCTGTGGTTCGTACGTTGGACTGCGTGCGGCCAGCAGTAACAGCCTGGTTGATCAGGCTCTGATCCAACATGAGGCCTGGTCACAGACCGGGCCGCAGGGGCGTTGACCCCTGGAACTCTCTCCAGGTAGACTCCACGTAAGGAGCGACACAAGGCCACATTCAGGATAAGCAGTGTGCCGAGCTACTGCCTAGGCAGTGAGGGTGCCAAGGCTTCCGGGGCTTTAACCCCAATAATATTCTTCAGTCTCTGGAGCCATCCTTATAATGAATACCGTCAGTTATTCAACTTATTCTAGAGTATATATCTCTGACTAAGCTAGACACTGGTTAACACAAACACGTATATTGCATACACCTTCAGGAGTAACAGTAGTGATACCACCAACAGTCACTAACACAGTAGTGATGCCACCACAAGTCACTAACACAGTAGTGATGCCACCACAAGTCACTAACACAGTAGTGATGCCACCACAAGTCACTAACACAGTAGTGATGCCACCACAAGTCACTAACACAGTAGTGATGCCACCACAAGTCACTAACACAGTAGTGATGCCACCACAAGTCACTAACACAGTAGTGATGCCACCACCAGTCACTAACAGTAGTGATACCACCACCAGTCACTAACAGTAGTGATACCACCATCAGTCACTAAGACTAGTGATACCACCATCAGTCACTAAGACTAGTGATACCACCATCAGTCACTAAGACTAGTGATACCACCATCAGTCACTAAGACTAGTAATACCACCATCAGTCACTAAGACTAGTGATACCACCATCAGTCACTAAGACTAGTGATACCACCATCAGTCACTAATAGTAGTGATACCACTGTTATGGGGCTATAGGACCCAACATGTATTGATGTATTTGTGTGACAATTACTCAGGAATACCTAATTATATTGAATTGATCACAATTTTGCTTAATGAGGTCTTGAGGTCAAGCCACCCTTAAGACTTAAAAAGCTGAATGAACCTGATTTTCTCAATATAATAGGTTGTAGTATACACACACATTTAAATAAGTAGCTTATAAAGTTGTATTTCTCTTTGTAAAAGTAAATAAGGTGTATGAGAAAAACAATTATTGGGGTAGCTAGGGAATTGTGCTTGTTGACACTTTTGTTTGTTGTGCTTGTTGAAATTCTTTTGTTTGTTTTGAGTGGGAGGAGCCTAGCTAAGCCCCTCCCTCTCTCTGACTTTTCAAAGATGGCTTCAAGGTTGTAGAACTGGTGGTTCTCTCTTAACTTTGTTTGGCTTTGTTTGGGCAGAATGTGTGCCAGAGGTAAGAGTTATATATTAAAGTTATGCAGCCATCATAACCTGTGATTTACAGTGTGTCAAGACACTGAGAGTAAAAGAAATGTTGAGGAAAAGAGTATTAATTGTGGCAGGTGGGCCATGTGGCTTGGAGAGGCTAGTTACATGTTGTTATGATTAAGACCTGTATATATATATATATATATATATATATATATATATATATATATATATATATATATATATATATATATCCTGAATATATTATATTTTTTGTAATGGTGGTTTAAATAACCCACCGAGAGGACTGGTGAACGGTTGTAGAGACAGCCCAGCTAATCATGAATATATCACCATAGACTATAAGACCTTACTGTTACTACCCCCACACTAGACCATATAGTGAGAACCTATACCATCAAAGTAAAGGGAAAATAACATAACAACCACCATCAGTCACTAACAGTAGTAATACCACCATCGGTCACTAACAGTAGTGATACCACCACCAGTCACTAACAGCAGTGATACCACCACCAGTAACTAACAGTAGTGATACCACCACCAGTCACTAACACAGTAGTGATACCACCACCAGTCACTAACACAGTAGTGATACCACCACCAGTCACTAACACAGTAGTGATACCACCACCAGTCACTGATAATTCATTTGTCAACAAAAAAAAAATCGTTGTCAAAGATATTTGAAGGTATTTAGGGTATTTTGGGATTGTTGAATTTGAAAATATCAGTAGTGATCAGTCGCGAGGGAGCCTTCACCAAATTCAACTTCAATAACAAAAACATAAGGTGGGACCAAGTAAACCAAGTCCTAAATGATATAAACTGGGAAGATAGCCTAAGCATCACGGATCCTAACCTATGTCTAGAACAAATTAACTCTGTGGCACTCGAGGTATGCTCAAGATATATTCCTTTAAGGAAAAGGAGGAGATGTAAACTAGAAAGAGAAATGCGCTATTTATAAAGGCGAAAGCAAAGAATAAGACAGCGGCTAAAAGAGGCCAATATATCTGTAATACGTAGGGAGGCACTGGTCAGAGAAATAGCAAACATCGAATTAAAGCTAAAGGAATCTTACAGGAGTCAAGAAATGCAGGAAGAACTAAAAGCCTTAAATAAAATTAAAATAAATCCAAAATATTTTTTTCTTATGCCAAATCAAAGTCGAGAACAACATCCAGTATTGGTCCCCTACCTAGACGAGATGGGTCCTACACAGACGACAGCAAGGAAATGAGTGAGCTACTCAAGTCCCATTATGACTCGGTTTTTAGCGAGCCGCAAACGAGACAGACTCGATGACCTAAACGAATTTTTTATGAGCGAGACATAGAATTTGGTAGACTCAAACCTATCTGATATTATCCTGACGTCAATCGACTTCGAAAAGGCGATAATGACATGCTTTTGCACTCTGCCCTACGCCCAGACTCATGAAACTCCGTGTTCATCATGAACTGCAGGAAGCCCCTATCATGTGCCCTTAACATCCTATGGAGAGGGAGCATGGACACTGGGGTCGTCCCACAGCTGTTAAAAACAACAGACATAGCCCCACTCCACAACGGGGGCAGTAAAGCAATAGCAAAGAACTACAGACTGAAAGCACTAATGTCCCATATCAAAAAAATCTTTGAAAGGGTTCTAAGAAGCAAGATCGCCACTCATCTAGATACCCATCAGTTACACAACCCAGGGCAACATAGGTTTAGAGCAGGTCGCTCCTGTCTGTCCCAATTATAATAATAATAATAATAATAATAATAATAATAATAATAATAATCCTGCCTGTCCCAACTACTGGACTACTATGATAAGGTCCTGGATGCTCTAGAAGACAAACAAAACGCAGATGTAGTATACACAGACTTTGCAAAAGCCTTTGACAAGTGTGACCATGGTGTAATAGCACACAAAATGCGTGATAAAGGAATAACAGGAAAAGTTGGTAGATGGATCTATAACTTCCTAACAAATAGAACACAAAGAGTAATAGTAAACAGAGTAAAGTCTGAAGTGGCTACGGTGAAGAGCTCTGTTCCACAAGGCACAGTACTCGCTCCCATCTTGTTCCTCATCCTCATATCGGACATAGACAGGGATGTAAGCCAGAGCGCCGTGTCTTCCTTTGCAGATGACACCTGAATCTGCATGACAGTGTCCTCCATTGAAGACACTGTAAGACTCCAAGCAAACATCAACCAAATCTTTAAATGGGCCGCAGAAAACAATATGAAATTCAATGATGAGAAATTTTAGTTACTCCGATATGAAAAACGTGAGTAAATTTAAACTGTATAGGAGTTTAAAACAAATTCCAACTACACAATAGAGAGAAAAACTAATGTAAAAGACCTGGGAGTGATCATGTCAAAGGTTGTCACTTTCAAAGACTACAACATTGCATCAATTGCATCTGCTAGAAAAAAACCAGGATGGATAATGAGAACCTTCAAAACTAGAGATGCCAAGCCCATGATGACACTTTTCAGGTCGCTTGTTCTATCTAGGTTGGAATATTGCTGCACACTAACGGCACCTTTCAAGGTGGGTGAAATTGCTGACCTAGAAAATGTACAGAGAACCTTCACGGCACACATAACTGTGATAAAAGACCTCAATTACTGGGAACGCTTGAAGTTCCTGAACCTGTACTCCCTAGAATGCAGGCGGGAGAGATACATTATTATATACACTTGGAAAATCCTAGAAGGATTAGTACCAAACTTGCACACGAAAATCACTCCCTATGAAAGCAAAAGACTCGGCAGACGATGCAACATTCCCTCAATGAAAAACAGAGGTGCCACTAGCATGATAAGAGACAACCCAACTGCCTCCCAACATACATAAGGGGGATTACCAATAGACCCATAGCTGTCTTCAAGCAGGCACTGGACAGGCACCTAAAGTCAATACCTGACCAGCCGGGCTGTGGTTCGTACGTTGGGTTGCGTGCGGCCAACAGTAACAGCCTGGTTGATCAGGCCCTGATCCACCATGAGGCCTGGTCACAGATCAGGCCGCGGGGGCGATAACCCTCGAAACCCTCTCCAGGTATACTCCAGGTAGGTTTTTCAAATTGGCTCTACTCTGATATATTGCATACCTACCCTCAATTATCAGGGCACTGAGCCATAACGCCTCTATATGTATATATAGTGACAATTTGTATACACAGTTTTAATAAAGATTAATATTTTATTTTTAAACAATTTAATATTTAAGGAAAGGGAGTTGAATCATTAACGACTACCTGACAATACTGTAACCTTTATTATTTTTTCCAGATAAACAAAGAGTTCTTCACAAAGATCTTGTTTAAACAATCCTAATGTGTTTTGCGACATTTGGGAATATTCTTTGCAAAAACAAAGAAAAAAACATCACAGATTTTGTAAACAAGTTTATCTTGCTTATTTTGGTTCCAAGTCTTAGGCTCCCCGTATGGTTCCAAGTCTTAGGCTCCCCGTATGGTTCCAAGTCTTAGGCTCCCCGTATGGTTCCAAGTCTTAGGCTCCCCGTATGGTTCCAAGTCTTAGGCTCCCCGTATGGTTCCAAGTCTTGGCTCCGATGGTCCCAAGTCTTAGGCTCCGTATGGTTCCAAGTCTTAGGCTCCCCGTATGGTTCCAAGTCTTAGGCTCCCCGTATGGTTCCAAGTCTTAGGCTCCCCGTATGGTTCCAAGTCTTAGGCTCCCCGTATGGTCGCAAAACCTGTGTACAATATTTACCACAGTGGAAAAATAGGAGCAGGAAAATCTTAAAGATGGGTGTGCCTATGGTGTGGAGAGATCCGAAAAACCACCAAGAAGATTGTTACTTCTGTATGGTGAATGAGAAAGGTTGCAGTTGATACAAGGAAGTCAAGCGGGAATATCCTGATTTTAGTTAGCAAGGAGAGCTGTGCCACACAGCCAAGACATTCCCATACCAGTGTTTACAACACTGCCTGACCTTCCCTTGTCAGATGCTGAACAAACTCAAAGTTTACTATGTAACACGCTGCCCCGTGGCCTGGTCGCTAAAACTCTCGCTTCACACGCCGAGGTCTGGGTTCGATTCCCAGCGCAGGTAGAAAAATTGGCTGTGTTTCTTTATACCAGTTGTCTATGTTTACCCATCAGTAAAATGGATACCTGGGAATTAGTCGACTGGAGTGGGTCGCATCCTGGGACAAGGACCTAATTTGCCTGAAATGCTCTGCATAACAAGGGTCTTTCTATATAGTAGTATGTCATTGATGTCAGCTAGAACTATATACTTTGTACATGTACTTGTAGAAATAAAGATATTATATTATAGCAGTGAAACTAAATATGAAGTAAGCACTTTAACAGCCAGCAGTTCTCCAGAGAAGACCTTAATGATCTGACACATGACGTCAGTCTGTCAAAGCAAGCATCTGAACTTTTAGCATCCAGACTAAATGAACTGTCTATAACAATAAGTTAAAATAAGAGCTTATTGAACAAGAGAGGTTGAACTCCTTCCCTACGTCAGGCAAGATGAAGAACTTATATACTACAATAACATACCTGGACTACTACTTCAAATGGGACTTGAATACTGACCAGGAGATTGGCGGATGTTTACACACACCTCCATCAGAAGCTTGAAATGTGTCTTATTGCACATTGCTAACTAATATGTATCTCTTCCAATTGCTCTCTCAACAAAACTTCAAGAAAAATACGAATAAATCAAAATGGTATTGCAGAGGCTTTGCTGCTATGAGCACAAGATGACTATGTTGATCTGAAAATGGTCAACTTATGTTTTTCAACTGCATTACAAACTTATAAAAAACTAGAGCCAATCAAGCAAAACGGATGACATATTCGGAATCAGGACCACAAACTTGCACTAAAATGGTGTAATATTATTGGCCAGAAAATGAGTGTTGACCAGTGTTATATATTGTGAAAATGTATGATACTTTTAGAGTATATTAAGAACTGACGTGTAACACAGGACTAGCTAGTAAACTAGCAGGTAGTACACTAGCAGGTAGTAAACTAGCGGGTAGTACACTAGCGGGTAGTACACTAGCAGGTAGTAAACTAGCGGGTAGTACACTAGCAGGTAGTACACTAGCGGGTAGTACACTAGCAGGTAGTACACTAGCAGGTAGTAAACTAGCGGGTAGTACACTAGCAGGTAGTACACTAGCAGGTAGTAAACTAGCGGGTAGTACACTAGCGGGTAGTACACTAGCAGGTAGTACACTAGCGGGTAGTACACTAGCAGGTAGTAAACTAGCAGGTAGTACACTAGCAGGTAGTACACTAGCAGGTAGTACACTAGCAGGTAGTAAACTAGCAGGTAGTAAACTAGCAGGTAGTACACTAGCAGGTAGTACACTAGCAGGTAGTACACTAGCAGGTAGTACACTAGCAGGTAGTAAATGTACAGCGGGTAGTACACTAGCAGGTAGTACACAGCAGGTAGTAAACTAGCGGGTAGTACACTAGCAGGTAGTACACTAGCAGGTAGTAAACTAGCAGGTAGTAAACTAGCGGGTAGTACACTAGCAGGTAGTACACTAGCAGGTAGTAAACTAGCGGGTAGTACACTAGCAGGTAGTACACTAGCGGGTAGTACACTAGCAGGTAGTAAACTAGCGGGTAGTACACTAGCAGGTAGTACACTAGCAGGTAGTACACTAGCAGGTAGTAAACTAGCAGGTAGTAAACTAGCAGGTAGTACACTAGCAGGTAGTACACTAGCAGGTAGTACACTAGCAGGTAGTACACTAGCAGGTAGTAAACTAGCGGGTAGTACACTAGCAGGTAGTACACTAGCAGGTAGTACACTAGCAGGTAGTTCACTGCAGGTAGTAACTGGGTAGTACACTAGCAGGTAGTACACTAGCATGGTGTACACTAGCAGTGTACACTAGCAGGTAGTACACTAGCAGGTAGTAAACTAGCAGGTAGTAACTAGCAGGTAGTACACTAGCAGGTAGTACACTAGCGGTAGTACACTAGCGGAGTAGACACTAGCAGGTAGTACATGCGGGTACAGCAGGTAGTACACTAGCAGGTAGTACACTAGCAGGTAGTACACTAGCAGGTAGTACACTAGGCAGGAGTACACTAGCAGGTAGTACAACTAGCAGGTAGTACACTAGCAGGTAGTACACTAGCATGTACACTGCAGGTAGTACACTAGCAGGTAGTACACTAGCAGGTAGTACACTAGCAGGTAGTACACTAGCGGTAGACACTAGCGGTAGTACACTAGCGGGTAGTACACTAGCAGGTAGTACACTAGCAGGGTAGTACACTAGCAGGTAGTACACTAGCAGGTAGTACACTAGCAGGTAGTACACTAGCAGGTAGTACACTAGCAGGTAGTACACTAGCAGGTAGTACACTAGCAGGTAGTACACTAGCAGGTAGTACACTAGCAGGTAGTACACTAGCGGTAGTACACTAGCAGGTAGTACACTAGCAGGTAGTACACTAGCAGGTAGTACACTAGCGGGTAGTACACTAGCAGGTAGTACACTAGCAGGTAGTACACTAGCAGGTAGTACACTAGCAGGTAGTACACTAGCAGGTAGTACACTAGCAGGTAGTACACTAGCAGGTAGTACACTAGCAGGTAGTACACTAGCAGGTATTTTACTACCTGCTGTGATCACTGAGGTGTGGTGGACGGTGATGATGGATGGTGGTGGTGTTGGATGGTGATGATGGTGGTGGTGGTGGATGGTGATGGTGGTGGATGGTGATGATGGTGGATGGTGGTGATGATGGTGGTGGATGGTGATGAATGGTGATGGTGGTGGATGGTGATGGTGGTGGATGGTGATGGTGGTGGATGGTAGTGGTAGATGGTAGTGGTGGATGGTGGTGGTAGATGGTAGTGGTGGATGGTGGTGGATGGTAGTGGTAGATGGTAGTGGTGGATGGTGGTGGTGATATTTTTAGATTTTTAATGGGATTTTTTAAAAAATATATAAATAATTTATAAATATTAAAAAATGCTATATAACGTTATTTTATTACATTTTTTGACGATTAGAGGCATTTTCAAGGATTTTCTGAAAAACTATTTTTGTTTAGATAAAATATACCTATGAGTAAGCTTCATCAAAAAAAAAAATCATAAAATTTCGCTTACTTTTCCCATAAATTTAATTGCAGTAGTGGTGGATGATGATGGTGGACGGTAATGGTAGTGATGGATGGTGATGGTGGATGGTAGTGGTGGATGGTGATGGTGGTGGTGGATGGTGGTGGATGGTGATGGTGGATGGTAGTGGTAGTGGTGGTGGATGGTGGTGGTGGTGGATGGTGGTGGTGGTGGATGGTGGTGGTGGTGGATGGTGATGGTGGATGGTAGTGGTGGTGGTGGATGGTGATGGTAGATGGTAGTGGTGGTGGATGGTGATGGTGGATGGTAGTGGTGGTGGTGGTGGATGGTGATGGTAGATGGTAGTGGTGGTGGATGGTGATGGTGGATGGTAGTGGTGGTGGTGGTGGATGGTGATGGTGGATGGTAGTGGTGGTGGTGGTGGTGGATGGTGATGGTGGATGGTAGTGGTGGTGGTGGATGGTGATGGTGGATGGTAGTGGTGGTGGTGGATGGTGGTGGTGGATGGTGGTGATGATGGTGATGGCGGCGGCGGCGATGGCCACAGTCGTCACTCAGACATCAGACATGACTCATGACGATAACATTACGTCTTAATCCCTGGCTAGTCTGACGTCTGTCTAGTGACGTCAGTGTCCACGTGAACACAACATGATGCAGGTGACGTCAATGTGCATGTGAACACTGCATGACGATGGTGACGTCAGTGTCTACATGAACACAGCATGACGCAAGTGACGTCAGTGTCTACATGAACACTGCTTGACGCAGGTGACGTCAGTGTCTACATGAACACTGCATGATGCTGGTGACGTCAGTGTCTACATGAACACTGCATGACGCAGGTGATGTGTGTAGTGTGCTCTCCGGTCTTAGGTAACAGAATGTGGTGTTGGCTTTGCTCCACTATGAGTAACTGTGTCTTCAGGAAGCTACGAGAGTGAGTCAACGACTGAAAGGTACGTACAAGGATTATCCCCAGAACAAAGCGTCGAGAACAGCTGCGTCCATGATCGGACCAATCATTGGATGATGGTTGGAACGAATGGGACAAAGCTAAAGCTAAGGAAGGTCCAAGAGACTGCTGTTGAGACCAGTACTTCCTTCTCAGTGTTAACAGATGAATGTGAATCTAAGATCCAGGACGTCCCAAAAAAAAGACTGAAGACCAATGGAGAGCATCACGACGAACACCGCCAGTGAAAGTAAGAACGTTTGTTATAGTTGGGGACATTCAGCTTAAGTTTATGAATACGGCATTTTGTCTTAGAGATGGGAAGAGGAGGCAGAGAGTGTGATTTCCTGGGGCTGGCAAGCAGGATATTGTTAGCCGTCCAGACAACATTATTAGAGGTAATGGGAAAAATCTTATTATGTCTCAGTGCTGGAGGCAACGATGTTGCCAGAAGTAAAAGTGAGAACCTGATTAACAGGTATAGGTCTGCAATAGACATAATTAGGAATAAGCCCTTTAATATGTACTGCAGGGGCATTGACCCCTGTAACTCTCTCCAGGTATACTCCAGGTATGTGGCATTTTGCAGAGGAGAGGAGTTGGAAATGAATGGTTGTCCAGGGCAACTGGTGTTAACTGCTGGCTGGACAAACACTGCAAGGAGATTGCAGAATTATTTATAGATAACTAGGACCTCTTCTATTGCAGAAATGACATACTATATGCAAGGGATGGGGAGTTCACTTACCTAGGGCTGGTGTGGGGGCACTGGCCAGTGAAGTGGAGGAAACTACTAGGACTTTGAATTAGAAATAGCAGTATGGGTTTTTGTGGGGGGTTAGATTGTAGAACCAGCGATTTGAGATGTTTAAATTATCATTTATCATTAGATAATCATAAAAATAATTACAATAGAAACTGTGAAAAGGAAAAGATGAAAAGGTTAAAAGAACAGACAAAAAATAATCTTAAAATATTTTATACAAATAGAAGAAGGGCCAGAAATAATATAAACGAATTACATCTGGTTGCATGTGTGAGAATCACTGATGTTATTGTAAAAACTGAGACTTGGTCTAATTTGAAGAGTCGAGACACTGTCACTAGTTCAGTGATAGTACACAAGTTCAGTGATAGTACATAGTAGCTTACAACCGTTACTGAGTCATACACTGTTCACGTGATCAACCGTTAGCCTATGTCAAAGGTCAGTCTTCGAATATGAGTGCCTCTCAGCCCTCCATCTCAGTACCCATCGACACCGCATAGAGTAGACAGGTGCAGGCTACGCTCTGAGTGACTCCCATATATACGACTCCAATATACCGTTATCACCCCAAGCTCGTCTTTATTATCTTACCCAATCTACGAAAGACACCCACAACAAATGGTGGCAGTGATGTGGGCATGGATTTCGGGTAATTAAGAAAAATTAAGAGGAAGAGAGAGCCGTGTGTGAGTGCCGCGTCTCAGAACCAACCGCCACTCCCTACCTCAACCGGTGACGTCATCCATCCAAGCCTCTTGTGAAACCGTTTCTCCAGCCTTCTGGCTTATAATTGCAATAAACCTCCGAAGAGTTGATCTGGGTTTTGCAATTAAGCAAGCCAGCAAACCAGTCTATGGGAGAGAGCCTCAGTTATCATCCAGCCTGCAGCCATCCAGCCTGTCTCTTGTCATCCATTTTGCTCCTCACTGCTGTGTGCAACGTCCAAGCATTCAAGTCCGGTGTCTGAGGACCCTCAGACTACGAGTGCTGAGCCTATCTCTGCAATGCCTACTACTTCAAGTAGTAGTTTCTCCACAGGGGACACCTTGTTGGACAACGATTATTTGAAACTAGTAATGCCATCTCTTGTAGATGAATGGTTCAGAGAACCGACAAGTTATAAATTAGACACATATGCAACACTTGGGTATTAAGGAAACGTTTCGCCACACAGTGGCTTCATCAGTCCAATACAAAGTAAAAAGGTGTAAGGAGAGGAGGAGTTGCCTGGAGTCGATGTGTTCAGTCCATCAATCTTGTAGGAAGTACAGCACAGGGCCGTAGTGGATGGTACCACTATGACCCCGTCCTCCTCCTGCTTCGCCTCACCTGACTACAGCATATAAGCCACCTCTACGGCCCTGTGCTGTACTTCCTACAAGATTGATGAACTGAACACATCGACTCCAGGCAACTCCTCCTCTCCTTACACCTTTTTACTTTGTATTGGACTGATGAAGTCACTGTGTGGCGAAACGTTTCCTTAATAAAGATACCCAAGTGTTGCATATGTGTCTAATTTATAATGCCATCTCTTGTTGACGTCACATGCTGTTTGCAGAAAGACGTTTCTGTAGCAGCTAGTGCCCTCACTAGAGTGTCTGTTGTTGTCCCTCATGTTCCAGATGGTGATAACGTCCTAGTTGACAGTGATTCCTGTAAAGTGAAGAGTTTGTTTGTCAAGCCATTCTTACATGTTGCAAGAGATATTAAGATCCATTTCTTCCTTGCCAATACTTCCGGTCATAGTGTTCAGCTCCGAGCAAATACCAATATTATTGACCTTCTTCACTATCCTTACCCTGTTCGGGTTGGGGATGAGTTGTCACCTGACCAGTGGGTCGGTGCTATTTCAACCGGGGAGGATCCATCCACTTCAACGGATCAATCCATTCCACCAGTAGAAGAGAAAGATTTTGCTCCCACTGACTTCCCAGATGAAGTCAAACGTTTGTTGCATCTGTTGAACAAACATCGTAAAGCCATTGCCTTACCAGGTGAGAAGATGGGTATAACGAACTTATTGTCCAATCGTATTCCACTTGAACCTGGTACTAGACCAATTTATGTACCTGCGTACAGAATGCCGCATTCACAAGTTGTCGCAGATGAATTAATCAACCAGATGCTTGACGATGGTGTTATCACACCTAGCAATTCACCTTGGAATGCGCTCCTGATCTTAGTACCTAAGAAGGACAGTACTTGGCACCCAGTGATTGACTTTAGGAAGTTAAATGCGAAAACAATTCCAGATCGCTTCCCACTTCCTGTACTTGGTGACCTTTTAAGTAACATCGGAGATAACAAAGTTTTCTCGACCCTAGATTTGTTACAAGGGTTTTGGCAAGTCCCTCCTCACAAGGACAGCCAAGAGCTAATCGCATTCTCCACACCAACAGGTCATTTTCACATCCTATGTATGGCCTTTGGGTTAAGATCCTCGCCTATCACATTCTCAAGGCTCATGACCAATATCTTTAGAGGTCTCATAGGTAACGCACTTATGGTGTACTTAGATGATGTGACTGTTATGTCACAAGACGTAGATACGCACTTAAAAAGACTTGACGTAGTACAGTGGACCCTCGCTATTTGAACACTCCAAAACTCACCCTTTTATGTAAGTTTATTTTTTTAAGTGCTTCTATAAGTGTATTTTTGGGGGTCTGAAATGGACTCATCTAATTTACATCATTCCTTATGGGAATAAATTCGTTTGGTAACAGCACTTGAACAGCATTCTGGAATGAGGGTGAGTTTTGGAGTGTTCGAATAGCGAGGGTCCACTGTATTTGGTAAGCTTGAAGAAGCCAATTTAAAGATCAAACTGTCCAAATGCCAATTTTTCAGATCAGAAATCACGTAGTCACTCCTAGAGGGGTTACGACTGACCAAAGTAAAGTAACTGCAGTATTAAATTTTCCATTGTCCAAAACTGCTGATGCCGTAAGATCCTGTGGGCTTAGCAGGTTTTTATAGATCATTCATTGCCAATTTTTCTTCAATAGCAGCTCCGTTGATTGAGTTGCTCAGGAAGGATGCCCAATTTGTTTGGACCTTCTGTCAAGAAAAAGCATTCCAAACTCTCAAAGAAAAGCTAACATCTGCTCCAATTTTGAAATTTCCAGATTTTTCAAAGCCTTTCTACCTAACCACTGATGCTAGTTCCATTGGCATTGGTGCCATCCTTGCACAAAAGACCGGTATCAAGTACAACGCAGTTGCATTTGCTAGCAGAGTCCTTACTAAGGCTGAACGTAATTATACAGTTACTGAGCAAGAAGCTTTAGCGATAGTATGGTCTTTGAAGCACTTCCGAGACATCATATATCAGTACTCTGTTCATGTCTTGACAGATCATGCCCCATTGATACCCTTATTCCAGAATAAACAACCTACTGGAAGACTAGCCAGATGGTCCTTGACTATCCAAGAGTTCAACCCCACCTTTGAACATTTACCTGGCAAGTTAAATGTAGTTGCTGATGCTTTATCGTGTCATGTTAGTGTAGTAACTGCCGATCCTCCGTTTAGTGCTGAGGATGTAAAAAAAGCCCAAAGAACAGATCCCATGTGGTCTGGTGAAGATCTTATTCTTACTGTGAAGCCACCAGCACCCATCAGTGACTTTGTCATGAACCAAGAATTACTGTATCGAACAGCCGAGCTGGGTACTCCTAGTAGAAGGGTATACCAGTTAGTAATTCCACAGTCACTAGTGAAAGTAGCCTTACAGCTAGTTCACAATGTACCTGGTGTTGCACACCCTGGTATGGATCGTTCTGTGAAACAAGCCAGATTGAAATACTTTTGGTCTCGTATGTCAACTGATATTACTGAGTATGTTAAGAAATGTAGTGTCTGTATGCATCATAAAGGCAATGTTACTGGTCCTAATCCAATCCAAGTCTTTCCAACTACGTACTAGCGAGCCATGGGAAAGAGTTGCACTAGATCTGTTGACTAATTTCTAATGTTCCCTCCAAGGAAACAAGCATCTGTGTGTGATGGTCGATCATTTTACCAGATATTGTGAGTTAGTGCCTATTGCAGATAAGACTGCTGAGACAGTAGCAAAAGCGTTCAAGGAACGTATAATCTGCAGACATACTACTCCTAAGTCCCTCATAACAGATAATGGAGGTGAATTTTGTAATGAGATCCTTGAAAACTTGTGTACTTTGTACAAGATTACTAAATCAAACATTGTCCCTCACCATCCTGCCAGTAATGGTTTAGCGGAAAGAACGAATAAGAAAGTACTTGACGTCTTGAGAGCCACCATCAATCCCAATAGTGCAACCTGGGATGAAGTTATACCTGATGTTCAATGTGCAATAAATTCTGCTTATAATGCTTCTATAGGTGACACCTCACATTATGCATTGTATGGTGTTGATAAGCGTTTGCCTTATGAGTTGTTATATTCTAATCCGAAATCGACTTACAATCCAGATGATTTCTTAGCAACTCGTACCAGTCAAGTTCAGTGTGTTTTCAGACGAATCCGTGAAACACTTCATAAGTCTACAGCAGAATTTACTAGAGTAATTAACACTCGAGCCAAACCGACCAAAGTTAAAGTAGGTTCGAGAGTTATGTTGACTAACTTTAACAAAACTTCAGCAATGCCAAAACTCTACCAAAGGTTTGTTGGTCCTTACCGAGTAGTCGAACATATTAATGGCAATAAGTATAAAGTTAGAGAAATTAGTACGGGTCAGTTTAAAGAATCTCATTTAGATCATATGAAATTAGTTTGCGTTGAGGACGAGGTCCCTGACAACCAGACAAGCGAGACAGACTCTGATAATTCTCCTGTTGCTGTACCCTCTACCTCTAATGATCATTCAGATGATCAACCTGAATGTCGTTATTCCCTACGTACACGATAAGTGTTGAGAAATCCTCAAATATCATTTGTGGATACCTCAATCAGAAATTGAGTTACCAATTGTAACAGAGTTTGATCCACCCAGAGATGATAATCATTCAGCCTATGTCAATCTCACCCTAGCAGAGTTGGGGTTAAATGTAAATAACCTGTATAGATAATAATGTAGTAATTGTATTTCAACTGTGTGTTACAATATCAACTTAGTATTATTCAAGAATTTTTTTTTTGTGTGTTCACGTTCTCTCCGAATTCTGAGATTTAACAGTATAGATTTGAGTGCACCAGATCTACCTTGTCTGTTAATCACTACCTTCTTGTAAATATATTTCCTCAGAATTCGTAGATCACATGAAGACAGATCGATCGATCTAAATTTTTTTTTCTCTCTTTTATCATAAGTTTCTAGTATTGAGGTCATTAATCCCTATGTATCATGATATATCATATAGTAATGTAGATTGTTCCATCACAATAATATCCATGTGTAGTATAATGTTGAACTGTTGTGTACTTTGACATTGTATAGACTCAGCCCAGAGCCGTATGCCTGTTGAGTTTAGTTTGTATAGATGTATGTCAGGACGACATACGTACCGTAGCCGAGCTGTCAGTGATAGTACATAAGTTCAGTGATAGTACATAGTAGCTTACAACCGTTACTGAGTCATACATTGTTCACGTGATCAACCGTTAGCCCAGTCAAAGGTCAGTCTTCGAATATGAGTGCCTCTCAGCCCTCCATCTCAGTACCCATCCACACGGCATAGAGTAGACAGGTGCAGGCTACGCTCTGAGTGACTCCCATATATCCGACTCCAATATACTGTTACCACCCCAAGCTCGTCTATATTATCTTACCCAATCTACGAAAGACACCCACACCAACAGGACTGCCGAGTGCCACACTGAAAGGTTGAAGTTGTTCCATGTAGACAGAATTAACAGAAGGTGGGGGGAGGGGTTGCATTATATGTACCAGAAAAAATAAACTGTATAAAAATTTGTATAAAATCGATGGATTAGTCACAGAATCTGTTGGAAAGAATTTCTATAAAGTTAAGAAAAACTAATTTTAGGTGTAATATACAGACCTCCAGCTTAGAAACGACAGAGGGAGACTTCTTTGGGACGAAATTGTTAGGGCTTCTAGACACGATAAAGTAGTCATACGGGATTTTAACTTTAGTCAAATTAACTAGACTTTGACAGCAAATCTGGGCTCCACCGATTGTTCAGGACTGCTTTCCGAAGCAGTTTGTAAGAGAGCATAAAAGAGATAATAATTTGCCAGACTTAGTCTCGTCAAATAAGGAAACCCTTGTAATACTCTAGAGATCACTGAAGAGCTTGGTGCAAGTGATCACAATATTACCTGGAAGTACGAGAATAAGGATAAGGTAAAGTCCCAGATTTTCGTTCTACCCATTATGATGGACTTATGGAGCACCTCTCTAGTCTCGACTAGGGTATTCTAGCTAACATTCTACTGGCGTGGATCATACTTACAATAATGACGCGATCTGTAACTATTTTTTTTCTTCATAATGTACAATGTATCCAAAGAATATGTATTCCACAGAGAGAAATTAGGTCAAATAATAATAATCCTAAATGGATGAATAGGAGACTGAAACATCTATTAGAAGAGAAGAGAGGAATTTCTAGTCATATCAGGAGAGGATAACTTTATTGACCAATATCTCCATATTAAAAGAGAGGTGAAGAATGGGATTAGAAACGCTAAACGCGACTATGAAATTAAGGTAGTTAGTGAACCAAAGACAAATCAAAAAGTGTTCAAGAATATAGGACAAAGATCAGGGGAAAAATAGGACTACTGAAAACAGTGGCTGATAATGAGCAGTAAATATGTTCTCATTTTAATTATTATTTCTAGTCTTTACACAAGACATAACTGGTATCACAACAATTAATAATTATTCAGGTCCTGACGAAACAAATTAATTAATACTGTCACGAAGGACATGATTATGAAACAAAACAAGCCCCCGGGACCCGATAAATTGTTTACAAGAATACTTAACAAATGCAAGTTGCAACTTAGCCGCTAACCAGCGTGTTTAATGCGTCCATCCAAACTGGTGTAGTGGCAGACATGTGCAAGATGGCTAATGTAATTCCTATATTTAAATCCATTTCATCAAATTATCGTCCCCCTCCCATGACATCGTCCCCTCCCCCTCCCCTGACATCATCCTCTACCACCTTCCCTGACATCGTCCCCTCCCCTCCCCTGACATCATCCTCTACCACCTTCCCTGACATCGTCCCTCCCCTCCCCTGACATCATCCTCTACCACCTTCCCTGACATCGTCCCCTCCCCCTCCCCTGACATCATCCTCTACCACCTTCCCTGACATCGTCCCCTCCCCCTCCCCTGACATCATCCTCTACCACCTTCCCTGACATCGTCCCCTCCCCCTCCCCTGACATCATCCTCTACCACCTTCCCTGACATCGTCCCCTCCCCTCCCTGACATCATCCTCTACCACCTTCCTGACATCGTCCCCTCCCCTCCCCTGACATCATCCTCTACCACCTTCCCTGACATCGTCCCCTCCCCTCCCCTGACATCATCCTCTACAACCTTCCCTGACATCGTCCCCTCCCCTTCCCTGACATCATCCTCTACCACCTTCCCTGACATCGTCCCCTCCCCCGACATCGTCCCCCTCCCCTGACATCGTCCCCTCTCCCTTCCCTGACATCATCCTCTACCACCTTCCCTGACATCGTCCCCTCCCCTCCCTGACATCATCCTCTACAACCTTCCCTGACATCGTCCCTCCCTTCCCTGACATCATCCTCTACCACCTTCCCTGACATATTCCCCTCCCCTCCCTGACATCGTCCCCCTCCCCTGACATCATCCTCTACCACCTTCCCTGACATCGTCCCCTCCCCTCCCCTGACATCATCCTCTACAACCTTCCCTGACATCGTCCCCTCCCCTTCCCTGACATCATCCTCTACCACCTTCCCTGACATATTCCCTTCCCCTCCCTGACATCGTCCCCCTCCCTGACATCATCCTCTACCACCTTCCCTGACATCGTCCCCTCCCCCCTGACATCATCCCCGCCCCTCCCCTGACATCGTCCCTCCCCTCCCCTGACATCGTCCCCGCCCCTCCCCTGACATCGTCCCCGCCCCTCCCCTGACATCGTCCCCTCACCTCCCTCACATAATCCGCTCCCATATTCCCTACCATCATCCTCTCCTTGCACACAACATTCACTTCTACTGACAACATCTTTCACCATCCTTTATGACGTAGTATTATAGGACAACCATCCTTTATGACGTAGTATTATAGGACAACCATCCTTTATGACGTAGTATTATAGGACAACCATCCTTTATGACGTAGTATTATAGGACAACCCTCCTTTATGACGTAGTATTATAGGACAACCATCCTTTATGACGTAGTATTATAGGACAACCATCTTTTATGACGTAGTATTATAGGACAACCATCCTTTATGACGTAGTATTATAGGACAACCATCTTTTATGATGTAGTATTATAGGACAACCATCCTTTATGACGTAGTATTATAGGACAACCATCCTTTATGACGTAGTATTATAGGACAACCATCCTTTATGACGTAGTATTATAGGACAACCATCCTTTATGACTTAATATTATAGGACAACCATCCTTTATGACGTAGTATTATAGGACAACCATCCTTTATGACGTAGTATTATAGGACAACCATCCTTTATGACGTAGTATTATAGGACAACCATCCTTTATGACGTAGTATTATAGGACAACCATCCTTTATGACGTAGTATTATAGGACAACCATCCTTTATGACGTAGTATTATAGGACAACCATCCTTTATGACGTAGTATTATAGGACAACCATCCTTTATGACGTAGTATTATAGGACAACCATCCTTTATGACGTAGTATTATAGGACAACCATCCTTTATGACGTAGTATTATAGGACAACCATCCTTTATGACGTAGTATTATAGGACAACCATCCTTTATGACGTAGTATTATAGGACAACCATCCTTTATGACGTAGTATTATAGGACAACCATCCTTTATGACGTAGTATTATAGGACAACCATCCTTTATGACGTATTATTATAGGACAACCATCCTTTATGACGTATTATTATAGGACAACCATCCTTTATGACGTAGTATTATAGGACAACCATCCTTTATGACGTAGTATTATAGGACAACCATCCTTTATGACGTAGTATTATAGGACAACCATCCTTTATGACGTAGTATTATAGGACAACCATCCTTTATGACGTAGTATTATAGGACAACCATCCTTTATGACGTAGTATTATAGGACAACCATCCTTTATGACGTAGTATTATAGGACAACCATCCTTTATGACGTAGTATTATAAGACAACCATCCTTTATGACGTAGTATTATAGGACAACCATCCTTTATGACGTATTATAGGACAACCATCCTTTATGACGTAGTATTATAGGACAACCATCCTTTATGACGTAGTATTATAGGGCAACCATCCTTTATGACGTATTATAGGGCAACCATCCTTTATGACGTAGTATTATAGGACAACCATCTTTTATGACGTAGTATTATAGGACAACCATCCTTTATGACGTAGTATTATAGGACAACCATCCTTTATGACGTACTATTATAGGGCAACCATCCTTTATGACGTACTATTATAGGGCAACCATCCTTTATGACGTAGTATTATAGGACAACCATCCTTTATGGCGTAGTATTATAGGACAACCATCCTTTATGACGTAGTATTATAGGGCAACCATCCTGTGACGTGTACCAGTATAATCGTCCTGAGTGACACAGTATGGTGAAAGTAATGTTTACTGGAACCGAGTACATTATAGGAGTGACATAACCGCACTACTGACCTTGTATTATAGAAACTCTTGGTTAAGCAGAACATTTCACACCACCTTAAAACTACCTTATAACTTATGCTTGATTGTTTAATAAGGTTAATTTGCTACAATTTGTAATAATTGCCAATAACATACTCACGCGCTTACACTGGCTCGAGTGCCCGAGTGCTCCGTGTTTTTTCATGATTATCGTGATCTGGTTTGCGTGCCAGAACTCTAGACTGTGCCAGTGAACTTATAAGGTTCATCCCTCAAGCGCTTGCAACCAAACTAGCAGAAAAATAGTATACACTGCGTCAAAAAGGAGAATTAGTGTGCAATACCTGCCAGAGTATACTATCAAGAGGGGACGTTAGGCTTAGTGTACCGTGTGCAAATAACAACAATACTAGAACCTTTTTTACCAGAGGAAAGAGACTCCAAGATAATAGTGTCATATATAGTATTATAGTGCTTATCACAGTGGTGCTGTAATATATAGATAAGATACCAAATAAATGTAAAGTGAATTTAGGCCTAAAGACGCAAGGTTCATGTGGTAAACAGTTGCCAACAGTCGCCAGAACCCTACCATGACGGTCAGCTCGTATTAATAATTTTTAAACCTGCCAGTGTACCTGACCTAAAATTTAGTGATACCATCCACCTAGTGTCATCATTCAGAAACCTTACAGTGTTGCCGTAGCTATTAACTAGTAACAAATCGGTACTTATTGCGATGGAGTGACGTATACAGTTTGTGGTAATACACTAAACCTGTAGTTAGCAGCGGTCGCAATATACACAACGAAAATCAAATATTCCTCCAGTAATCTTCATCTTCAGAAGCCACGGCTGCTCCAACACGCAAGTTATACTTTTTGTATCAAACTGAACACATATTACTGTTAATTATTCTTCCAGTAGTCCTTTTCATGTGCTAGTCTAAAATCACAGACTGGATACGTCCAAAATAATGTGATCCACCAATCCGGATTCGCCCGGATTCGTCAAGAACAAGTGAACCAACGAACAGCACGGCTGCTCCAACACGCAAGCTATACTATTTGTATCAAACTAAAAACATATTACTCTGTTAAATACTCTCCCAGTAGTCTTTTTCATATGCTAGTCCAAAATCACCGACTGGATACGCCCAAATAAGTGATCCACTAATCCAGATTCGCCGGATTCGTCAAGAACAAGTGAACGAACGGCCGGATTCAAACGGATTCGTTGAAAACAAGGTATCCTCTGACCGGATTCATAAGCTGACGGGGTTTACACGCCCTTATTAAACACCCAAACAGCAACTACAACAAATAGATACAATACAAATAGACAGATCTACCTTAAGGTGGTTATTAGTTAAAATATACAGTGAGCACAAACCGGATTCGCCCGGATTCGTCCCAGAAATAAGTGAACAAAGGACCGGATTCAAACGGATTCGTTGGAAATAAGCCAATCAGAGGAACTATTAAAAACAACTAAATACTTCGAGAAATTATATACTAGCTAGCTAGGAGAGTGGTCAAGTGTTGTAAGATGACCACCACCATGAAGATCTGTGTAGTCTGTAGAAAGGGTAAAGGACGAAAACAGGCCTGGATTGCTTGCAATCTGTGGTCAATGGTCCCATGGTAAATGCAGGGATTTTCAAAAAGTGACCACACTTGACAAACTCAGAGAGATGTTTTTGGGTCTGCCCAAACGAGATACACCTGTATGAGGAAATTGCATCTATATATTAAAAGACAAGAACACCAATAAAAGATCCTTCTTAAAAGACATGTCAACATGGTATGACAGCTGGGAAAATAAGATGGGTGGTTTGGAAGGGGCTGTCTTGAACGACAGCGCTCCTGAGGGTGCTAGTGTTGTCCTGGAAGATAGTTCTCCTGAGGGTGCTAGTGTTGTACTGGAGGACAGTGCTCCTGAGGGAGCTAGTGTTGTCCTAGAAAACAGTGCTCCTGAGGGTGCTAGTGTTGTCCTGGAGGATAGTTCTCCTGAGGGTGCTAGTGTTGTCCTGGAGGACAGTGCTCCTGAGGGTGCTAGTGTTGTCCTGGAGGACAGTGCTCCTGAGGGTGCTAGTGTTGTCCTGGAGGACAGTGCTCCTGAAGGTGCTAGTGTTGTCCTGGAGGACAGTGCTCCTGAAGGTGCTAGTGTTTGAGATGGAACAAAAGGGGATGTTAGCACTAGTGCTGAAGATAGAAATGAGACAGGAAAACACGCACCAATAGGGAATACATTAGGGAACACAGTCACAAAAAAACAAGGCAAACACAAACCAGGCCTATGCAAATATTATGCATTTGGTATCTGCAGGCATGGAATTTCTGGGAAAACAGATGGGACATGCAACTTTGACCACCCCAGAAAATGCCGTGCCCATATGACAACAGGTAAATCCAACCTCCCTTTCTGTAAGCTTTTCCACCCTGAAATGTGTCACTCATCAGTTCAGGAAAGACAGTGCTATAACCTATATTGCCAGGCACACCACCTAAAGGGTACAAGACGACACAGAACATCCAGACCATGGGAAAACCTGGGTAGCCAAAGCCACTCCAGAGAGAGAGGTTTTTTAGCGCCAGGAAGGAAAAAAAGCTGGCAGGAAATGACAGAAATCGTACACCATTACAATAATTTCTGGAGTGGAACCACAGTCAATGGCCTCCACTCCAGAACAACAGATATTAGTGCCAGGAAAAAAAGACCCCCCTCCCCATACCACCAATCCAACGACATTCATCTTTGCAAATATACAGAGTCTAAAGCCAGCAACAAACAAGATACCTTACATCCGTGGACTGCTTACAGAGTCAAATGCAATGTTTGCGGCTTTCACAGAGACCCACATAAAGGATCACTTGGACAATGAAATATGGATCCCTGGCTACAACCTATACAGATGTGACAGAGTGAACAGGCAAAAAGGGGGATGTTGGCCTGTATATCACAGAGTCACTTATATGCTCAGAACTACTAAATGCCTCAAATAATGTAGTTGAAGTTTTAGAAGTAAAGATCGAGAATCAAAACCTGGTCATCGTGTTTGTATACAAGCCTCTGGATGCAACGTCCCAACAATTCCAGGAACAGCTTCTGAAAATTGACCACTGTCTGGAAAACCTTCCAGCCCCTGCCCCCAACATCTTGCTCCTGGGGGACTTCAACCTAAGGCACCTAAAATGGAGGAATATTGCAAATAATGTGGTAGCAGAGATGAAAACTCGCACACACACGAGCTTTTAAATCTCTGCAACAAATTCACCTTAAACCAGCAAATAATAGAGCCTACAAGATTGGAGAATACACTGGACCTCATCTTCACTAACAATGATGATCTGATACGAAATGTCATCATATCAAAAACGATATACTCAGATCACAACATAATAGAGGTCTAGACATGCATGAGGGGGGCCCCAGATCGACAAAATGTAATGAGTCGCGAGGGAGCCTTCTCCAATTTCAACTTCAATAACAAAAACATAAGGTAGGACCAAGTAAACCAAGTCCTAAATGATATAAACTGGGAAGATAGCCTAAGCATCACGGATCCTAACCTATGTCTAGAACAAATTAACTCTGTGGCACTTGGGGTTTGCTCAAGGCAAATTCCCTTAAGGAAAAGGAGGAGAAGATGTAAACTAGAAAGAGAGAGGCGCTCCCTATACAGGCGAAGGCAAAGAATAACAGAGCGGCTACAAGAGGCCAATATATCTGAAATACGTAGGGAGGCACTGGTCAGAGAAATAGCAAACATCGAATTAAAACTAAAGGAATCTTACAGGACTCAAGAAACGCAGGAAGAACTAAAAGCCATAAATGAAATTGAAAGAAACCCAAAGTATTTCTTTTCTTATGCCAAAACAAAGTCTAGAACAACATCCAGTATTGGGCCCCTACTAAAACGAGATGGGTTCTACACAGATGACAGCAAGGAAATGAGTGAGTTACTAAAGTCCCAGTATGACTCAGTTTTTAGCGAGCCGCTAACCAGACTTGAAGTTGAAGACCTAAATGAATTTTTTATGAGAGTGCCACAGAACCTGGTAAACACAAGCCTATCTGACATTACCCTGACGCCACATGACTTCGAAAAGGCGATACATGACATGCCCATGCACTCCGCTCCAGGCCCTGACTCATGGAACTCAGTGTTCATCAAGAACTGCAAGAAGCCCCTATCACGTGCTTTTAACATCCTATGGAGAGGGAGCATGGACACTGGGGTCGTCCCGCAGTTACTAAAAACAACAGACATAGCCCCACTCCATAAAGGCGGCAGTAAAGCAATAGCAAAGAACTACAGACCAATAGCGCTAACGTCCCATATCATAAAAATCTTTGAAAGGGTTCTAAGAAGCAAGATCGCCACTCATCTAGATAACCATCAGTTACACAACCCAGGGCAGCATGGGTTTAGAGCAGGTCGCTCCTGTTTGTCCCAACTACTGGACCACTACGACAAGGTCCTGGATGCTCTAAAAGACAAACAGAATGCAGATGTTATATACACAGACTTTGCAAAAGCCTTTGATAAGTGTGACTATGGTGTAATAGCACACAAAATGCGTGATAAAGGAATAACAGGAAAAGTTGGTAGATGGATCTATAATTTCCGAACAAGTAGAACACAAAGAGTAGTAGTCAACAAAGTAAAGTCTGAGGCAGCTACGGTGAAAAGCTCTGTTCCACAAGGCACAGTACTCGCTCCCATCCTGTTCCTCATCCTTATATCGGACATAGACAGGGATATCAGCCACAGTGCCGTGTCTTCCTTTGCAGATGACACCCGAATCTGCATGACAGTGTCCACCATTGAAGACTGCAAGAATCCAAGCAGACATCAACCAAATCTTTAAATGGGCTGCAGAAAACAATATGAAGTTCAATGATGAGAAATTTCAATTACTCCGATATGGAAAACGTGAGGAAATTAAAATCTCATCGGAGTATAAAACAAATACCAACCACACAATAGAGCGAAAAACTAATGTCAAAGACCTGGGAGTGATCATGACAGAGGATCTCACCTTCAAGGACCATAACACTGTAGCAATCGCATCTGCTAGAAAAATGACAGGATGGATAATGAGAACCTTCAAAACCAGGGATGCCAAGCCCATGTTGACACTTTACAGATCGCTTGTTCTATCTAGGCTGGAATATTGCTGCACACTAACGTGCACCTTTCAAGGCAGGTGAAATTGCTGAACTAGAAAATGTACAGAGAACCTTCACGGCACGCATAACTACAATACACCACCTCAATTACTGGGAACGCTTGAAGTTCCTAAACCTGTACTCCCTGGAACGCAGGCGGGAGAGATACATTATTATATACACTTGTAAAATCCTAGAGGGATTAGTACCAAACTTGCACACGAGAGTCACTCCCTACGAAAGCAAAAGACTCGGCAGACGATGCAACATCCCCACAATGAAAAGCAGGGGTGCCACTAGCACGTTGAGAGACAACACAATAAGTGTCAGGGGCCCAAGACTGTTCAACTGCCTCCCAGCATACATAAGGGGGTTTACCAATAGACCCCTGGCTGTCTTCAAGCGGGCACTGGACAGGCACCTAAAGTCGGTGCATGACCAGCCAGGCTGTGGTTCGTACGTTGGACTGCGTGCGGCCAGCAGTAACAGCCTGGTTGATCAGGCTCGGATCCAACATGAGGCCTGGTCACAGACCGGGCCGCAGGGGCGTTGACCCCTGGAACTCTCTCCAGGTAAACTCCAGGTAAACACTTTAGTTCATAATTTACGACATTTTGGAAAAATTTCCTAACAATTTATAATGTTTGTTGTTGTTATTACATTTGTGGGCCTAATTTGTTGATGGTGATAACAATATAAATGTTGATACGAGTTAGATAAACATGGATGATGTTGACAAATTGTGTTAACATAATTAGATAATGTAGAATTTAGGTCAGATTAAGGAGGGGCTTTTTTAAGCAACTGTATTGAAGCAGTTGCAAGATTAGCAACTTTATGCATTCTCTAGAAGGGAGTTACATGTTAGCACCTTTTATTAACAGCAAGATGTTAGACAGGTAGAGAACCCGAGGTATGTCAGAGAGGTACTTGTTTATGTTGTGCTGCAGCTCCAGGAACACTCGGAGTCTTATACCTTAAACTTTGAAGAGTTTCGAGAGTGTTACTGCTCCCAGAGACCGGCCATTGGCCAGGCTCGTCTGGTGCTAGCCTGGTCAACCCGGCTGTTGCTAGTGGTGGCCCGCTGCCCCACATATCCATCACAGCCTGGTTGATCTGCTACCTGGTGAAGATACTTATCCAGTTCTCTCTTGATGGGTTGAAGTTCCTACCAAGTGTTCCATATATACAAAATACACAGTAGTAAGTGTGAATGTTGTGTAAGGTGAAGCAAGATTTTTCAGTGGTATGGTATACCTGGAGTATACCTGGAGAGGGTTTCGGGGGTCAATGATATGTTTATACCTGGAGAGGGTTTCGGGGGTCAAAGATATGGTATACCTGGAGAAGGTTTCGGGGGTCAATGGTATGGTATACCTGGAGAAGGTTTCGGGGGTTAATGGTATGGTATACCTGGAGAAGGTTTCGGGGGTTAATGGTATGGTATACCTGGAGAAGGTTTCGGGGGTTAATGGTATGGTATACCTGGAGGTTTCGGGGGTTAATGGTATGGTATACCTGGAGGTTTCGGGGGTTAATGGTATGGTATACCTGGAGGTTTCGGGGTTAATGGTATGGTATACCTGGAGGGTTTCGGGGTTAATGGATGTATACCTGGAGAGGTTTCAGGGTTAATGGTATGGTATACCTGGAGAGGGTTTCGAGGGTTAATGGTATGGTATGCCTGGAGAGGGTTTCGGGGGTTAATGGTATGGTATACCTGGAGAGGGTTTCGGGGTTAATGGTATGGTATACCTGGAGAGGTTTCGGGGTTAATGGTATGGTATACCTGGAGAGGTTTCGGGGTTAATGGTATGGTATACCTGGAGGTTTC